>JAYESA010000011.1:31321141-31533641 GCA_036927795.1 Iris macrosiphon
TCATAGTTGACCTTAGTTGACTCATAATTGACCACAGTTGACTTTTGACTTAGAATTGACTTTTTGACCTAGAAGTTGACTAGTTTAACTTGTTCTCTTTTCGGGACCTTGTATTGATGTTGTATTCCATATCTAGGTCTTCGAGGCACCGAATCAGACATCTGTGAGACTGTTTATTGGACTTCAGGTGAGTACATTCTCTGATAGTTTCTTATTTATGATATCCTCTATGTTCACTGTATCTAGTGTAGATATCCATGTTCTCTTGACACTATGGTTACACAGATTGGTATATCCGGATCTCGTCATGAGATATTATTCCTTGGTATATGGTGTATATGGTACAAGTATTGTTTCATTGGTTATCTTGTACATGTACAGACACCGATTTTTGGGAGGAGTCGCTCTCTTCTTGGGGAATCTAGTGCCATAGCATACCGTGGTTGGATCTATTATACCAGTCGGGGGTGGGGAGTATTAGTATAGATATATGATCAATATCCCTATTGAATAAAGTACAGATTATAGAATAGTGTTGATCATGCACCGCACATATGATTAGCCAGGCCGCATTGCATCTTGCCCAAGCCGATCACATGTTAAGCTAGTACTCACACACTTAGTCATTAGTATTATTATTTCATTGGCATATTGTTCATTATGGTATTTATTTCCAGTATTTCCTTATTGTATATATATCTCTTATGCATCTGTTTATCCACAGCTATTTACTGCTACATAGTTTTTATCATTAATTAGAACTGCTGTTAGAGATGTACTCTGCTCCTTTCCTGACTGGATATATTTTTCCAAATGACACTGAGGAGTGGTACCCTACCTTTTATGGACCCCAGGATGTTGTGAGTTTAGATTCTGAGACCCTGGCTCAAGAGGGACTTATCCCAACTGAGACAGTTGACCCTGGAGTTGTAGCTTCGTAGTATTCTTTGTACTAGATTTGTCTCCAGCTTATTTTGTTACTTCTTCAGACTCATTGATGTATTATTTTAGACTCATGAGTTGTATTGCGACTATTCTATTCTTTATCTGATTCGTGCTCATTTCTACCTTAGTTCTGTGATTGAGTATACTATCATTATTGGTGGTTCATTTTATTGTTAGATAGATTATCTAGACAGCGTTCTACCGCCGATTTTGTGGCGTAGGCTGGGCGTTGTTTCCGACTAGTACCCTTACACTGGGTGCGGGTCGTGACATAAAGTCATGCCAAGTCAAGTCTACTCAATCATGTCTTCACGTGTAGCCGGGCAAAGCTGGGTGAAACCGAGTAAAGCCAAGCCAAGTCAAGTCATCTGAAGCCATGTAAGTTCATATCTAGTCAGGTCAAGTCATCGCATGTCCAAGCAAAATGCTAGAAAAATCAAAATAAAATCACCAAAAATCAAGAATTTCTAAAGAAAGAACATGAACGGTATACCTTCGGTATAGTCCAGTATACCGTCGATATACCAGTCTAGAGATAGAAAAAACAAAGTAAGTTCTGGATTTCAACAAATCGGTATACCGTCGATATACTATAGTATACCGTTGGTATGTTGTTCCAAGTAGGCAAGAAAGGTTATGGAAAATAAAGTTCCACAAATCGGTATACCGTCAGTATACTTTAGTATACCGTCGGTATGCCGGCCAAGACAAGTATCCTGAAGTCGGTTAACAATGTTGGCAATGATCGGTATACCGTCGGTACACTGTAGTACATCGTCGATATACCGATAAGTTTCACATAAAATATCTAGAAATCTAAGTCGATCAAAATTTGTGTACCGTCAGTATACTGTAGTATACCGTCGGTATACCGGTTTCCAAGAATAAATATGGTTAAAGTCAAGTCTGATTTTCGAAACCCAAATCAAATCCCAAAAATTACCAGAACCAAGTCTAACAAGAAGTCAATTCTAGGGTAAGTCTCATATCATAATATGGACCAATTCTCATTGTCACAACCCCGGTACCGTTTTCGTTATCGAGTTACCAAAAATGGACAAAATAAGATTCTACCAGAAATCAAAACCGAAATGGTCACTAGGCTAGAAATCACGATATGAACAACTATAGTAAAGCATGTCTAGCTAAAAAATAAAATCAAATCTCCAAGAAAGTAAAATGATAGAAAGTAAAAGGAGTTCACAAAATTGGCAAGGTATACTTGCCTAAAATGAGCTCCCAGCCTAGACCTTCTAATCCACCACCAAGAAGGGTTCAGAAATCACACTCTAGGTCTCAAGACGAAGCTCGAAGATCGAAAGAGAAATGAAGAAGAGAAGAGAAGATAGAGAAAGAGAAAGAAAGAAATGAAATAAACTCAAGTACTACTTATAGAGAAGTTCTCAAAAATATCTCGAAAAGTAAAACAAATATTTCCCGAGCAGTATACCGTCGGTATACCGGTCAGGTAATAAAGTTTCAATTTTAAGATCAAATAAAATGCAATAAATAGAACAAAAATATGTATCCGCATAAAATACAAATACTATAAGACGAGTCTCACAAACTATCTTCATTTTACCACACTAATCAATTACAATCCTACACTTGCACCTCTCTACGTTCACTCAAGTGCACCCCCCTCAAGCTCACCTACCCGTATTACTACCCAAGCATTTTCCTGTAGTAAAATCCCCTCACTACCATTATATTATTACCTGTATACTAATGCAAGTTCCCTCCCCAACTGTTGAACACAGTGTTGCACATCTTCCTATATCATCCCCTCCGAGTGTTGACCCACTGAATTCAAACACTGACCTAATGCATACTGCTACTACTGATACAGAACTGGAGTATCACATACATTGATGTCCTCACACACCAACCTAGGCACTCCAAATAACCTCACCACTCATCCATTCACACACACAAAAGCATACACACACTAGCATAAGCAATTTATCAAACACCTTGTGCATAACCCTCATAATACTCAAGATACATACCCAAATAAGATCAAAACTCACAATACAGCATAATAATCTTTCCTACATATCAAATACACTATTTCATAACTAATATAACTTGTTACAATAGGAATTGAAGAGCATTCATACAAAATATCCAAAATGAGCCTCGTATCATACCGTATCATAAGATATTATGATACGCTTTACTCGTGTCCAATTATGGATATGTACTTAGTTTCACAACCCCAATCTAAGTCTAATTAGATTTAATTGGTCTCATGAAACACACTCAATGTGTCAATATCAGAATTTCCTCTAATTGGACATAAATCACAATGTAGATTCCATAATACAAGTTATATGAACCTAGTTCTTGGTCCTATGGGTAGCCCTAAGCCAAGGGATGATTCCTAATGGTTAAATGTATGAATTAGAGTCTAAATTAAGGGGTAAATTCATAATTTACTTATTGGTAGATAGATTTCCAATAAAATAATCAATAAACATAATTATGATACAATCTCCTTGTCAATTCCTTCTCCTTCAAGTGCTCCTTGCAATCCAAGATCTAATGCTTCTTAGATTATAAAATTGAGAGGGAATAAGTGTGAATTGGGTTGAATTTGGTGAAGGGATGAGTCAATTTGTGGAAGAACAAAATTGGGGATATCTAATGGAATGAACTAATGTGAGGAGAGAGAGTGAGATCCTCTATAGTGGCCGACCCCCCCCTATTTTCCCCTTCCAAAGCAATGTACAATGCCTATGGTACCCCTACTATCTATTCATGAGGTTTAATTTGGGAGGGATATATTAGGAATCTTCTAATTCTTCATGAAACTAAAATAATCTTCTTAATTAATTAAGGGAATGGGTCTAATGGGCCTAGTCTAATGTTAGGCTCAATTGTGTCATGACAATCTAATGGGTCCACTAATGACAAGTCCAAATAAAATAGGCTAGTCCACTAACCAATAATAAATAGCACAACACAATATAATTAATTAGTAGCACATATATAAATATTTTAATCACTAAATAATAAATATGCTAAATGACAAAAATACTCTCATCTAGAAATATGGTAGTGACACATATAGAGCTCGAATTTTATTTCCACAAGTTCTATTGAATCTTCTCTCCATTTCAGACCTACGCATATATTTAATTTCATGTTTTGAAGTCATTTCTAACTTGGTTATTTTCTGGTCTCCTATAGGCTTACCGTACGGGCTCAATTTTATCTCCGATGGTAATTTTTTGTAAATGACTAGTTTGGACCATTGGATGGGTTATTATCATTCCTATCATTATCTAGACTAGTATTTTAGATCTATTTTAAGGAATTTAGGATGAGTTACTGTAACCCCTATTTCCTAGAAATATAAATATATTATTTCTTAATTCTAAGTTTTCTTAACAATAGTAAGTAAATGACATTTTACAATAATATTTTTATTATAATATTTTACTAAGAACTTTATATGGTTGCTAATATTAAACCATTATTTCCTAAATAAGAATTAACCAAAATAGATAATAGGCCAAACCTTAACAAATAACCCATTATACCAGCCCAAAATTTTAGCCCAACCAAACATGCCAGGCCCTCCAGGCCATTAGTCAATCTAAACCCATACTCACTTCACCGGGTTAGCCAAGTCAGCATCAAAGCCATTGAACCCAAATATATATAAGTGATATTAGGTCAGCCACTCACAAGTATGGACCTTAAAACCCGACCCGGCCTGACCCGGTGGAAGTAGAAGAGTAGCAAATGTCTCAGCTACAACTCATTCCCAAACGACCGTCTCCCTCAACCGATGCTCCTCGCGCCTTCCCAAACCTCCACGAAGAATTTTGACCTCCTCTCGGCCTGCCCGGACCTCTCTAGAAGACTCCTAGTTCCTCTACCTACTTCATCGACGGCATGTCATCGATCCTCGTCTTTGCCTCATTATCGCCGTCCACAATCACCTGCATACCTCCGGTTGATCACCGTCGTTCATCGTTAACTGTCCACCACCTCAACCCCACTAACCGCCATCTATAAATAGGACTCCACCCTATCCTCATTCTCCATCTCCTTGCAATGGTGAAGCCCTTCCCCGTTCGTCCTCCCCTACCCATCTACTTCCTCCCCCCTCTTATTCTCAATCAGCCATGGCAGCGCCATCGCCCTCGTCAGTTGGAGTTTGAGTTTTTAGTCAGTGAACTACCAGAGCACGGGTCAATGATGAAGCTCCAGTATCTATATTCTCCATCATGGACACAATATTCTGTTGTTCGCCTATGATGTGACCGTTGTGTTCGACAGAATTTCCTCGGTCGATCGAAGTGACGGTGAGTTCTTTAGATCCGGCCTTATTTTCTGTTTAATCCTCTTCGATTGATTTCTAGATTTTAATTTCAATCTCGATCCTATTGTGACTAGGTTCGATCACCCTGGGTTGTAATACTGATCCGACTACGAACGTTAATTCTCAACGATCCTGAACCTGTCAAGAACAGTTAGTTGTTATCAAGATAATTGATCTTTGAACCTTGATATTGCAATATAGAGATAGCTAAAAAAAATTCTGATCCTTGCATGCCAACTGTTCGATAAAATATCGCAGAGTAGGCTCCTAGGTTTTGACTTGATTTCGGAGGCTCAAGAACGGTTGGATGTCTGTCACGACCCGTACCCAAAAATTGGACATGAGTTTTGGTAAGTCCAGCCTACTCTGCAGCATCGACGGTAGAACGCTGTCTAGGTCACAAAATAAACTAACATATCTCATAATAATATATAACTTGTCAATGATCTCAACTCCATAAGGAGGACAAGGTGAATATAAATATAGTATTGAACTCATATACTCAATCATAATAATATCTATAGAAAGATGAATGGCACGATAAATATATAAAAATGATATAAAGGTGTTCCAATACATATGTTTAGAAATAAATATCTCAAACAATAACAATAAGTCTAAGAGTCTAGATAATTTCAAAATCAAAATAAAACTCATAAATAATAATAACTTAATGTATCAAGGCTGAAGACATATCTAGTACAATGTAATCTATTAGCTAAGTCACTACTGGTGTCTCCACTATAGGAAGTGGCTCCTCCCGAGGCTTTGGAATATACCCATCGTCTAATCCCGGTCCATAAAAAATAGGACAAAAGTCCTAAAGATCCTCTAAAAATGTTATCCAGTCAGGATTGGAGCGAAGCACATAAACTAACAGTAATTCCAATTATATTGATAAAAATTATAAAGCAGTGAGTAAAGAATATACATAATAGAATAAAATAATAGAATATAATAAAATCTAGAGAGCCAATTATCATATTGCAGATACATGGTAAGCAGAGAAAAACAGCTGATGTAAATGCTAATAATGTATGAACTAAAAATAGAGGAATAGAAATACTGGCTAAGTGCCTTGAAATTTTAGTTTGCTATATGATCGACTTGGGACTAGATCAGGCTTGTTATATATGAATAGCTAGGATACATGTGAGGCCAGGCTAACCATCTGGTTAGCTATGATGCGATTAAGAGTCAGGCTAATCATATATAACAGGTTATGAGGCATGTAATATGGTCAGACTACACCCTATGTGAGATGTGGGGTGCGCTATGATGCATGTAAGGTGGGGTATGATTACATAACTTGCTAATATTTTCTCGTCCTCAGCTAATACGATGGATCCAATCACGATTCCTCATGAAAGGTATATATGATACTAGTCCGTGTATCCACTGTGTCAAAAATTAAGTATAACACTAAAAACTTAAATTATAGTAATCATAAAGAATAATGAAAACTGTTAGAGAATATACTAGTCTGATATCCGGAGAGAGGAACAGTCAATAGTGCTCATACTGGAGTCCAAGAGTCCTAAATGATAAATATAAGTGTTAATGAGTGATATGAGATGATAATCATGTGTAACTAGCTAATTTTGATGTTTTTATGCCAATTTTAGGTTCATACTAGATCAACTAGGTTAATACCTTGTTACATTAGGTTTTCTAGGTCACACCAAAGTATACTAGTCTATATTACTTAACACTAGAGTATTCTAAGTCATACTAGGGTCTACAAGTCCATATTATTTAATACATAACTAAATGACTTAGGTAAAACCAACTTTAGCTACTTAACCCTTACCTAATACCAATACCTAGTGTTGAGGCCAAAACCTTAACTAAACTCATACTCTCAAGTATCACTAATACAACACATACCCCACAACTGAAATATATGAACTTATACTTACAATGCACCCCACACAAGTTATTCGGTATAACCTTACTGATATTTGGACATATTGTCATATATGGCAAGGTAGACACACCCTACAACTCTACAATAAAGCTCAAATCACTTATATTTGCACATCCAGGTAACCCCTACACATTAGACACCATACCCTCTTCATAAACCTACTGACACTCAAATATCCCTACTGCTCTTGCCCTCCTGTCCACTGCTCTAATACTTCAGACTTCCTAATTCTCATTGTCCCAAGTATCTGTGCTCAACTGATACCCTAACTGTAAGGTCTAATACTGCTGTTGCTCTATTATTTCTGATGGATATACTGCTTTTACTGCATATTCATATGTGCAGGTTTAAAACAGAACTGTTGCAACTTCTCTCATCCTCAAGTCCCTCATAGAACTCACTAAGCATCAAACCACAACTAAGAGATATTACCCAAGTCTTACCCTTGCTGCCTGCATCCTTATTTGTTGCTACTACTACTCTGGATCCCAGGCATAGAGCAATGGATGTTAACTATTGCACAGCCTGAGTTCTGGCAGTGCATTGCACACAAAGCCAATACTTACATCCCCTTCACCACACATTAAATCACTAACCTGATACTGCACCTCACCCCCATTATTACTATTGTATTTTACAATATGTATATTTGTAGTTCTAAGACCCAGACCTGCAACCTTTATACACAAATGAGCACTGCAAATACTAACCTGTGTACTAAACTTCCTAATACCGCACAAAACTAACTGCAAAGATTTCCCCATTCTAAATTCATTGCCTGCATTTCTCTATCCTAACTTACCCACAGTTGCTCTTTGTGCTCAGTTACAAACAGCAACACCATTGACTCCCCACCGTGCACTGATACCAGACAGAACCCGACACCCCTCTAGCACACTCCATACACCCTTGTGTATGCACAACACACACACTCTAAATAATATATATACATTAACACCTATACTCTAATAACAAGCACTAATATATATATATATATATATATATATTTGCTAAGTATACCCTTAAGCACATACACACTAGTGTAAAGTCAAATCATTAAGCACCTATTGTGCAATGTTAAGATACTCTTGATACATATGATACACTACTCAAATATCCATACCATGTGATGCCACTACTCCAAATACATGAACCACATCCTAATGCACCAAATACAATATGAAATAATGAGGAATGACCCACTAGACATTCCATCAAACACTTGGTGTGCCACATCGGAATTTTTTCTAAATGGACACAAAACTCAATGTAGCTTCCACCATAGGCCTCTTATGCACCTAGTTTTTCTTTCTATGGGTAGTCCTAAGCCAAGGAAGGGTTCTTATAAATATATTATACCATTATAGAATTAAAATGACAAGGAAAATATGATTTAACCTATTGGGAGATGGATTCCCAATGTGGCTCCTTTAAATGACACAAGAATTATAAATGAACACCAACTCCTAGCAAGACTCCTCTAGCCTCTTGCAATCTTTAAGCTCCTAGCTTTCCTTGGGGGTGAAAATGAGAGAGGTTGTGATTGGTTTGGAGAATTTTGGTGGAGTAATGAATCACCTTGGGGAAGAATATTAACTTAGGATTTTCATGAACTATTAAATAAAGTGGAAGGAGGCTCTCTCCCCATATATAGGGTCGGCCACATACTAGGGTTAGGGTTAGTTGTTCACAGTGTCTAAAATGCCCTCCAAATTGTTATGATGAGTTATTTAATAAGGGGGGGTTAACTAAGAGAATTTCTAATTAAATTACAAGGGGTTATTGACTCATTCCCTCTTCTATAACTAGTCAACCATGACTAAACCAAATGGGTTGAACAAATGGTTATGACAAGTCTAGTTGGGTTCACTAAGGTTCAATACAAATGAGTCTAACTAATAGGCTAACATACAATCATCTTCTCTCTCTCTCTCTCTCTCTCTCTCTCTCTCTCTCTCTCTCTCTTTCTATATATATATATATCTATATATATATATATATATATATATATATATATATATATATGGGAGGGGATCGGGAGCCCCGTTTCTGGAGCTCCGCTCTCCCCAACCGTTGGATCGAGTGGGGGCCCGTCAGGGCCCCACGCGGGCCCTCCGATCTGACGCGCGAGGGGGGGGGGGCTTTGGCGGGGTTCCCGCGGCGGGGCTTTTGATCCATCTCCTATATATATATATATATATATATATATATATATATATATATATATATACTTATTATTATGATAAAAATATATCAATAATAAATAATACAAAATGACAAAAATATTCCTATTTTAGAATTGTGGTAGTGACAATGTCCACTGCGATGTTTAGAGCAACTCAGCTTTGGAAGTGTTTCGGTTCAGGTATATTTTCTAGTACAAATTCTTTCTTGATCGTGTCTCTGAGTCTTATTAAAGTCTATTGGAGTCTTATGTTCCATTGTGTCTGTAATTCATGGGCTCGTGTCCAACACGAGTCCGTATTAGGAACGATACACATTCCTGTATCCTTACTGAGATGTGTCAGTAATCGAACAGGGAATCTTAGGATAAGACCACAGTAGGGTGTTGTATGGCACATATTAGAGGTGTAGTGATTTAGGTGGGATTCAAGTCAGTTCAAATCTAAGATGAGCGGGTGGAAATAGAGTTGGAAGTTTAAATGGAGGAAATAATTGGATATCTCAGAGTTGAGTTTAGAGCTTCACGAGTCAGTGGTATACTTCATATTAGACTTGATATAGTAAATGAGCAAGGGGTTGCTCATTAGAACCTAAAGATTGATTCTGTTGGACTCAGTGGACTGAGTCCAAGGCTCTGGGCATAGAATCCAGAAGTCTGAGATTGAGTAGGCCAAGAAGCAGAGCCAAGTCCGGTAGCCTGTTAGTATCTTGGGCCAGAGCCCAGTCAACATGAAGTAGGAATAATTGGTAAGTTAATAGATAATAAAAGTTAACAAGATAGTTAGTTGCCAATTAATCCAAGTATATGGTTAGGAACAAAGATTAATTAGGAAGCTAACCTAGAATTGGTTAACATTAAGAAATAATTAGTATAGGATTTATTTGAAATTAGAATATGACAATTGGATATTTTATTCTAGGAGGATACATATCTTTCCATCATCATTCTGAGAAATTAGGAAAGTACACTATGATAAACTTGTGAATTATAATTCTGTTTTGTGTGTCTTGCATATTGTACCCTTGTTGACACGATATTATGTATTGTATTGTATTGTATTATTTAGTTTATTATTATTGGAGATTGGGGGATGTAAGCCCCTGATTTTTCAAAAAATATTAAAATTGGGATTTTTCACAATTTTCTGGAATTTTCTGGGAATTTTCTGAAATTAAAATCAGGATTTTGAATTATTACATAATTTTTAATTGATAATAAATAACATTAAAATATTATGAAAATAATATTTTTGGGTGTAAAATGGAAAACTGGACTTAGGGCAATTTTTCTGGAATTTATTGGACCTCAGACCTATTTTTAAATGCCTAAAAACTATTTATTTAATTAATTAATTATTATTAATTATTAATTATTAATTATTATTATTATTATTATTATTATTATTATTATTATTATCATTTATTTCCGGCCCATCCGGCCCAGCCAGGCCTGCGGCCCAACCCGCGACCCGTCACCTTAACGGGTCGGGTCGGGTCTGCCGAACCCGACCCGCACCGCTAACCCGCCACCGACCCGTACTCCCCCAGCCCGCCTGAACCGCTCGGCTGACCATTTCCTCCGCCGCGCTTCCCGGCCGCCCGCCCGCTCCGCACGGCCCCGCACCCCCGCGACCTCCGCCCACGACGCCATGACGCCGCCTCCTCCGCCGCCCTACTCGGCCCCGACCCAACCCTATAAAAAATCCCTAGCCACCCTCTTCTCCGGCCTACCCCGACCACGAACCGCCGCCCTAGCCACCGTGCCGCCCCGCCGATCCTCCGCTCCGGCGCCACCCCCGCGAGGCCGCCAGCCGCCGCAGCTGCTCTCCTCTCCTCCTCCTTCCTCCTCTCCCTCGCCGCAGCGGCTCCCCGACCCAGCACAGCCCGCAGCCGCTGCCGACGTCCCCGCCCGCTCCGGCAGCCGCCGGCGCCACCGCGCCTTGCCGCGCAGCCGCCCCAGTCCCCTCCGGCGAGCCACCCCCTGCCGGCGGAGCTCCGGCCATGTCCAAACCCTAACCCTAGCCCTAATTCTCAGATTCGTGTCGGCGTGTCGGACACGACACGGACACGAGAATATCCGATTTTTCGAGCCTCTTCAGGTACTCGTATCTTGCACCCTGTATCTCTGTTTTCAATTCCGTAAATTGCGTTGGGAAGCCTGTATGACCCTCTCGGTGTCCGGACAAACTGTTCGGGACATCGCGTCCTGTGGTGATCGCACACCGCGATCCAAAAACAGGAAAAACCAGACCCTGTTCCACCCCGGAACTGAGTACGCCCCGCCAAACGGGACGACTTGGTCGCGTACGGTCTTCACAGATACGTGCGCCTCGTCGATACGGACGTGTGAGATTTTGCGGAAGCTGATTCGGGTGTGCGTGCACACCGGAATCAACGCGTATCCGCGGACATCGCCCCGTATCCGGCTTTTCTGCAATTCACCCTAACTTCGTGCACACTCGTTAGATCGAGACGAAACTTGCGCCATCGGACTCGTAGCAATACGCTGGTCCTGTGGGTCAAGTTTGGTTTGATTCTGAGAACGTTGACGAAATCGCGTGTCGTGGGCCCCACAGGCCCCGCTCGACAGGTGATTTTGTGTTCGGCTCACCGGAATCCAAATCTGGAAGTTCCGTTCGGTTCGTATCAGCGTTCCTGACCTGTTGACACTAAGTTTGGTGAATTTGGAGACCTTTGATCCGGACACGTTTTTCGGTGCAAAGCGGGCCCACCGGTGGACCCCGTTTTGACCCGAAACTGTCGTTTTTGCCCTTGTCTCCAAATTGGACCCAAAGATAGGCGTTTCTAGCTATTTGACATCTTCTGAGCGTGATGGTAATGTCTATTTCAGCTTTTGGACTCATCTCTGGACTTTTTCCCCAAGAACTAAATTAATCAGATCCAAACAACAGGCAAGTACCTGCACTTCAAGTTAATCTTTATATATTGTGATAATTAATTCCCTGCCATACATGTACCCTTGATGTTTACACCTAGTGTTTGAAATGTTGAATTTCATGTCTTGAATATTGGTAGTTCCTGTCTTGTTTTTCATGTCGGGTGGGAGAATACCTAGAAGGCATGTAGTTTACCCTTTCCCCTGTATTGTCTAATAGCTGTTGGTACACGACTGTCCATCAGCCGGATCTCGATTGTATTATCTAATAGCCATTTATGACGGCCGGATTAGCCTTATAAACCCCTACATGCCAACTATGTATTCTAAAAACAAACACAAGTACACACATATAGTTTCTGGTTATTTCTTGCTGGCTATTGTAGTTTCATTTCCTGTTTCATTTATTTCTGTTTCTCATATTCCTGTTTACAGCTAACTCTGAGATAATAATGTTCTGCTAATGCTGTTTCTCAACATGATATCCAATATTTAATTGTCATAAAATATTTAGTTTAATCTTGTTGTGCACTGTGTACTTTGCTCCTTTCCTGACTGGAACTGTTGTTTAGGCGATGAGGAGAACCTTGCCCCCACCTATTATGGCCTCTATGAGGCAGCAGGTGATACAGTTGCAGAGCCAGTTCCCGCACAGGAAGCTACTCCTGCTGAGTAGATAGCAGTAGTTATCTTAGTTTTGCTCTTTATCTTAGCAATCGGGTTTGTCCCCGATTTCATTCTGATTCCTGTACTAAAATATTTGAATCTATTGTCACATTTATTTCAGTTGCAATCTTAAGTTTCATTTCTCATTATTATCTTGCCTATGTCATTTGTGAAAGAGCTAGGTAGTAAATCTGGATTTGACCTAGACAGCGTACTACCGCCGATTCTGCGGCGTAGGCTGGACGTACCCACGCACTCGTGCCCGAATTTCCGGGTGCGGGTCGTGACACATTTTTGTGGTGGCCCATGCAGGTCAAACGACTAAATTGTTCGGTTCCAACTTAGGGACCGAACAGGCCTGCAACAAGATTGAGGATTTTAGGATAAAGCTCATTCACAGTATAGGGTTCTTATTTCAATTCTTGATATCATTTCTGCTCAATTTTCCTATCTCCTTTGATTTCCAAGTATTCTATTCTGATTCTCCTATCCCTTAATCTTTCAGAATGGTTCAGACGAGAAACACAGTAGGAGGCACATCAGAACCAGCTGAGCAGAATATGCCCGAGACTCTTGCACTCCCGCCGCCTCCATCTGTTCCGGCAGTTACTCTAGATGGGGCATAGCTACTCGGAGTGTTCCAGGGACTAGTGGAATCCCAGAAGGAACAGACTACACTTCTGCGGACCAGCCTCTCAGAAGCTCTTAGGTCCCAGGAGTCGCCACACAAGAGGCCAGGGAGTGCCAAAGACTTTAAGAACCTCAGACCCCTGGAATTCTACGGAACTGAGGGTATTCTCTACGCCGATGAATGGATAGAGAATGTAGAGCGACTCCTGAAGACTGCTCGGGTCCCTGATGATCTCAAAGTGGAGTCTGCAAGCCTGCAACTGTTCGATATAGCTCGGACCTGGTTCAGAGATGAACCCCAACTATCTGCTCCTGACCTCACCTGGGAGGACTTCAAGAGACTGTTCAAGGAAAAATTCTACCCCGAAGTGGCTCGGGAAGCTCTCGAAAGTTAATTCGAGAGACTGGAACAAGGTAACCTATCTGTAGATGAGTATATTGCTGAATTTAGCAGGTTAAGCCACTTTGCGGAGTACATGGTTCGAACCCCGAAGGACAGAGCCCGTAGATTCAAGAAGGGGCTATCTCCGGATATTCGTCTTGCTGTCACCACCAGCCGAGCTCGCACCTACGAGGAAATCCTGAGCGTGGCACAAGGCGTAGAGAGAGATATGGGGCACAAACTGAAGCGAGAAAGAGATACCGGAAATGCGGGACCCAACAAATGCCATTTTTAACAACAACAGCAGAGGGCCCCGCAACAAGCTCAGCGTCCTCTCCCTCGAGCTCCAGCACCCCAACACCAGGCCCAGGGACAGAACCAACAAGCTGCTGCTTGTAACTATTGTCATAGACCAGGCCATACTTAGCAAGTTTGCAGAAAGAGGCTAGGTGTTTGTCTACTTTGTGGCTCAGCAGCACATCAAGTGAGGGACTGTCCCGCTGCTCAAGGACGCGGACAGGTTTACGTAATGACCGTGGAGAACGCGCAAACTCTGGAAGCAGCTAATCCGCGTAAGTGATTCGTAGATATCTTTTCTAGTATTGTTTTCGTGCCTATTGATTCGTGACCTCAGCCCCAACCTAGTAATTTTGAACTCACTAAATACCTGGTATGCTTTTAAATTTGATAACTGTTTTAGAGGATTTTGCTATTGTGCTTATTTTGTGTTATTTTGTGAACTTCAATAATTTGCACCTCCTTTTCATCATCATCTAGTGCACTTAATTTTGCTGAACTTGACTTATGCTGCTATTTATAGCCTAGTTTTGCAAGCTTACCCTTTATCGGGCTTGTTCACGATACCTGTATTATTGAGGCCTGATCAACCCTACTAATACAAGTGTCTACTCAGAATCAGTGTACTACGGTCTGATCAACCTTAGTGCATTTTGATTCGTACTTCGCACAACTACTTTACGTGGATTGAGATATAGTTGACTAGCGTACTTGCCCTAAATACGTCCGAGCATATCGTATCAGCATTACCAGAATAGAATCTCGATCCTTAACCGCCTGACAATTCCCATTAGAATTCCTGAAAAACGCCTTGATCCCTATACCTCTGTTCTACTACCTCGCCCTTAAACTTTTTATTATTGATCCTTACCTTCCCTTACTTCGGAAGGACAGAATCCTGTGTTTGGTATAAGTTTGATTTATAGTGCTAGATGATAACCCTTTATGACTAAGGCAATACCCTAGGTGATGTGTGCTGTGTTTTGTATTGCAGACTTAAGATTCAATACCCAAATCTATTAAGTTGAGACCTAGCTTTACTAGTTGTACAGCCTTAGAGGATATGGGTAGAATTCTAAGTTGGGTAGCGACCGCAATGTTCACCTAAGAGAAACCCGTTATACTGTGACCAAGTGAGTTTGGACAGAGAGAACCCTGCCATAATTTAAATTTCGAGGACAAAATTTTATAAGTTGGGTAGATTGTAAGCCCCTGATTTTTCAAAAAATATTAAAATTGGGATTTTTCACAATTTTCTGGAATTTTCTGGGAATTTTCTGAAATTAAAATCAGGGTTTTGAATTATTATATGATTTTTAATTGATAATAAATAATATTAAAATATTATGAAAATAATATTTTTGGGTGTAAAATAAAAAACTGGACTTAGGGCAATTTTTCTGGAATTTATTGGACCTCGGACCTATTTTTAAATGCCTAAAAACTATTTATTTAATTAATTAATTATTATTAATTATTAATTATTATTATTATTATTATTATTATTATCATTTATTTTTGCCCATCCGGCCCAGCCCGGCCTGCGGCCCAACCCGCGGCCCGTCACCTTATCGGGTCGGGTCGGGTCTGCCGAACCCGACCTGCACCGCTAACCCGCCACCGACCCGTTCTTCCCCAGCCCGCCTGAACCGCTCGGCTGACCATTTCCTCCGCCGCGCTTCCCGGCCGCCCGCCCGCTCCGCACGGCCCCGCACCCCCGCGACCTCCGCCCACGACGCCATGACGCCGCCTCCTCCGCCGCTCTGCTCGGCCCCGACCCAACCCTATAAGAAAACCCCTAGCCACCCTCTTCTCCGGCCTACCCCGACCACGAACCGCCGCCCTAGCCACCGTGCCGCCCCGCCGATCCTCCGCTCCGGCGCCACCCCCGCGAGGCCGCCAGCCGCCGTAGCTGCTCCCCTCTCCTCCTCCTTCCTCCTCTCCCTCGCCGCAGCGGCTCCCCGACCAAGCACAGCCCGCAGCCGCTGCCGACGTCCCCGCCCGCTCCGGCAGCCGCCGGCGCCGCCGCGCCTTGCCGCGCAGCCGCCCCAGTCCCCTCCGGCCAGCCACCCCCAGCTGGCGGAGCTCCGGCCATGTCCAAACCCTAACCCTAGCCCTAATTCTCAGATTCGTGTCGGCGTGTCGGACACGACACGGACACGAGAATATCCGATTTTTCGAGCCTCTTCAGGTACTCGTATCTTGCACCCTGTATCTCCGTTTTCAATTCCGTAAATTGCGTTGGGAAGCCTGTATGACCCTCTCGTTGTCCGGACAAACTGTTCGGGACATCGCGTCCTGTGGTGATCGCACACCGCGATCCAAAAACAGGAAAAACCAGACCCTGTTCCACCACAGAACTGAGTACGCCCCGCCAAACGGGATGACTTGGTCGCGTACGGTCTTCACAAATACGTGCGCCTCATCGATACGGACGTGTGAGATTTCGCGGAAGCTGATTCGGGTGTGCGTGCACACCGAAATCAACACGTATCCGCGGACATCGCCCCGTATCCGGCTTTTCTGCAATTTACCCTAACTTCGTGCACACTCGTCAGATCGAGACGAAACTTACGCCATCGGACTCGTAGCGATACGCTGGTCCTGTGGGTCAAGTTTGGTTCGATTCTGAGAACGTTGACGAAATCGCGTGTCGTGGGCCCCACAGGCCCCGCTCGACGGGCGATTTTGTGTTCGGCTCACCGGAATCCAAATCTGGAAGTTCCGTTTGGTTCGTATCAGCGTTCCTGACCTGTTGACATTAAGTTTGGTAAATTTGGAGACCTTTGATCCGGACACGTTTTTCGGTGCAAAGCGGGCCCACCGGCGGATCCCGTTTTGACCCGAAACTGCCGTTTTTGTCCTTGTCTCCAAATTGGACCCAAGGACAGGCGTTTCTAGCTATTTGATATCTTCTGAGCGTGATGGTAATGTCTATTTCAGCTTTTGGACTCATCTCTGGACTTTTTCCCCAAGAACTAAATTAATCAGATCCAAACAACAGGCAAGTACCTGCACTTCAAGTTAATCTTTATATATTGTGATAATTAATTCCCTGCCATACATGTACCCTTGATGTTTAAACCTAGTGTTAGAAATGTTGAATTTTATGTCTTGAATATTGGTAGTTCCTGTCTTATTTTTCATGTCGGGTGGGAGAATACCTAGAAGGCATGTAGTTTATCATTTCCCCTGTATTGTCTAATAGCTGTTGGTACACGACTGTCCATCAGCCGGATCTCGATTGTATTGTCTAATAGCCGTTTATGACGGCCGGATTAGCCTTATAAACCCCTACATGCCAACTATGTATTCTAAAAACAAACACAAGTACACACATATAGTTTCTGGTTATTTCTTGCTGGCTATTGTAGTTTCATTTCCTGTTTCATTTATTTTTGTTTCTCATATTCCTGTTTACAGCTAACTCTGAGATAATAATGTTCTGCTAATGCTGTTTCTCAACATGATATTCAATATTTAATTGTCATAAAATATTTAGTTTAATCTTGTTGTGCACTGTGTACTTTGCTCCTTTCCTGACTGGAACTGTTATTTAGGCGATGAGGAGAACCTTGCCCCCACCTATTATGGCCCCTATGAGGCAGCAGGTGATACAGTTGCAGAGCCAGTTCCCACACAGGAAGCTACTCCTGCTGAGTAGATAGCAGTAGTTATCTTAGTTTTGCTCTTTATCTTAGCAATCGGGTTTGTCCCCGATTTCATTCTGATTCCTGTACTAAAATATTTGAATCTATTGTCACATTTATTTCAGTTGCAATCTTAAGTTTCATTTCTCATTATTATCTTGCCTATGTCATTTGTGAATGAGCTAGTTAGTAAATCTGGATTTGACCTAGACAGCGTACTACCGCCGATTCTGCGGCGTAGGCTGGACGTACCCACGCACTCGTGCCCGAATTTTCGGGTGCGGGTCGTGACAGGGGAAGTACTTAGATAATATGTGACAAAACCCCGAAGTGTAATATTATGAATAGCTAAAGTCACACATCGTGCACGTGTCACCAAGCTGTACCATTTCATTGTATTATTGATATTGCATTGAGATTATATTTACCAGCAGGTCACATATTAGGATAATACTTCAGTCACTTATGCATTATTTCACCTTTCTATTATTTATTATAACATTGTCAGGACACTGATTGCTACACATCACCTCATCCATATTTCAATCTTTACTTAGTATTTAGTTTATTCGTATGGTTTTACTTTGCTCATTTCCTGATTGGAGCTGTTACAGGTGAGACTGGCGATGAGTTATACCCTAGTTTTTTATGGTTCTAGTGATGACACCGTTGTAGAGCCCACTCTGGAGGATACCTCTGCCCAGGAGTACTCAGATGATTCCTGAGGAGTTAGTTCAGGATTTCCTTTCATTTTAATTGATGTTGCATTTTATAGAGGATGGTGGATATGTATGTATAGTTAGGTGGACTTTGCCTTTAGTTTTACCAGGTTTGTCCCCTGACATACATTGATGTAAAGGTGTAATAATTATGACATAGTGGTGTATTGTGCTTTTATATACGAGATTGCGATTAGATACTGTGATGAAGAATGATATTCCTTTATTTGAGGTTTAGACAGCTGACTACCGCTATCAACGATAGCGTGGACTGAACATGCCAGGCCCGTACCCGATTATTCGGGAGCGGGGTATGAGAGTTATGTATCGTGTCTTTTTGTGTTCGATACGTTCTTATATTATATGTCGACTTCACCAAATAAAGAATTAGGAAAGTATACTACTATTATTGTTTGCCATTAAATTATTAATGCTATTACACATGTTGTATTATTAGTTATTAGTACATGACCATGGTAATATCACTCGTGTATGTGAAAGTGTATTACTTAATTCATATTTCTTGTCTTCTGTCTTGATATCGTATCATGATCTAGTTTCTTTTCTTAATGATCATGATTAGTGGTCATAGGCATGGAATTCCTTACTTCTAGAAACGCAATTCTAATGCCACACTTAGGAGTTGTCAAGATCATGGAGGAGTGCTCGTTGTGCATGGTGAATATTGAACGAAGCGAGTCAACCACGGGGAAAGCTCTCTCCGCCATACAATTAAAAAAGGGTATCAAATATGGAGAGATGAACTACTTGGAAGTTCTTAAAACAGATAATTACCCGTATAGAGGGATCTTCCACTCGAGATTGGTAACGTCCTTATGGAGTTCAGGTATGTCATGACGCAAGAGCTTCCAAAGAGACCACCTCCTCAAGGGAGATGGACTATGCCATCGAGTTAAAGTTTAGCCTAAATTTTCCTGTTATGGCCAATACCGTATGGCCCCACCAGAGCACGATGAGTTGAAGAAGCAACTAAAGGAGCTTTTCGATATAGGATTCATTAGGCCGTCGAAGTCTCGATTCGTTACACCGGTGTTGTTTCAAAAGAAGAAGGATATAAGACTTTATTTGTGCATCGACTATCGTGCACTCAACAAGGTGACCGTAAAGAATAAATACCCTATCTTGTTGGTTGAAGACTTGTTCGATCAATTGAAGGGTGCAAGGTACTTCTCCAAGCTAGATCTATGCTCAAAATATTATCAGGTACGAATAACCGAAGGGAACTAGCCAAGACTACATGCGTCATGAGGTATGGAGCTTATAACTTTTTAGTTATTCTTTTTGGTCTAATAAATGCTCCTGCAATATATTATACTTTGATGAACAAGCTCTTCCACCAATATCTCCATCGGTTCATCGTTGTATATCTCTACGACACCGTCATATACTCAAATACGATAGAGGAGCACATCGAGCAGTTGAAGGAGGTTTTCAATGTGCTAAGGTAAAACCAATATAGTACCCCGTTCCCTCTTTTTCGGGGAGCGCGGCTAAGAAAATCATGGTATCGTTCGATCGGGACCGATTGAATCAAGATTATTTTCTCGTTATAGATTAGTTTTTTTTAAATCAAGTCCCATATTCAGCGGATCGTGCCTCAAGGAAGGACTCGATGGTAGAGTCATAAGGGGCCTTTCCGTTGCGTTGGTTGCTTTGCTTTTTTTTGATGCCTCTTGGTTGCTTTCATATTGGTTTTATTACTTGCGTTATCTTGAACGATTTCGATAGATTTGATGGTCATTGTTCTTTGAACTTCGTATTTCGTATCGAAATCTACAAGACCGAGGCAAGAAAATATTGATCATCTGTTGATGCATGCAGGTTATCGAGTAGGTGACACGCGAGCGGAGTCCTAAATATCTTCCATTTCTCTTTCTCGATTTATCAACTTATGAATGGCCTTAGCTTAAATTAGCTGACCTTTATTCTAAGTCTTCACTAATATTAATCTGACTTGTTTGTGCATTTCGATCAATGATACCACAATAATAAAATAAGTCAAGATTAAAAAAGTAGACTTTAAACACTTAATGCTCGTCATAAGCACAATTACACCGAACAAACATATTGTTGCGTGCTTGTCCGCTATGCTTGTACCTATTTTATGATTCAGCTTCATCCTCATAACTCCCTGGTTCATCTTCTCGATCTTCTCACGTGCCCTAGGAGCCTATAAATAGGCGGGCTAGGAAGGAGAGAGAAATTTTGTCTCTCATCTTCCTTTATTTTGTGAAAGAAGATGCACAGGGCTGCTGTGCCAAGGGGTTTGTCAAGAGCGACATCGATCTGTGGTCCCCTGATACTGGCATTCTTTTTGGAGGTAGGGGTATGTCATGATGGCAGGGATACAGAGACACAAGTATACGACCTTGCAACATGGATAAGAAATTATCTAGGACACACACGCCCCCCATAAAATTATGTCGCATGGATGAGCAATCATCTGTAACGTGCGCACAGAGCCTATATGTGGATTGATCGCATGGATGAAAAATTATTTACAACATGCACACAGAGCCTATCTGTAGCTTGGCCGCATGATGAGAAATCATCTGCAATCATGCGCGTAGAGCCTATATCTGGCTTGGTCACATGGATGAAAACTTATCTGCAATATACACACAGATCCTATCTGTAGCTTGGCCACATGGATGAGACCTCCTCTTGCTCATTTGTGCAGACTTAGCTATCTCGAGATGTCCCATCTTGCATGAGGCTGCAACCTGGAAGTGATATGCAGCCACTGTACACTTTTGCAATCTTAGTCGAGACTGATATATGTTTTTTATACATATTTTAACACCCTTTGCGGTGCCCATGATGGAGCATGGAAGGATATCATAGAATCCGTCATTCTAAGAGAATGCCAACCTTACGCGATAATTTTTTGCCAAGAATTGATCCAGGAGACAAGGGTGAACATCCTGCGTCGTGCGTGGACCTTTTCCTGTTTATGTAGCGTGTTTGCTACATTTTTCCCCATTATGCGACTTGCTACCGGCTGGAGGTCTATGGTATTGATGACAGGATTTAGAATAATTGCCATTACTGTCTTCGGTCTTTCCTCTTGGTTGTAGAGTGCCTTCTCCTTCTTCTTTCTTGCTATCCATCAATATGGATTCTTTTACTTATACCGAGGTTTGCATTATGGAGGGATGATCCAAAAAGCATTGAGCTCTGCTGCTAGCTCTACTTGTGTCGGTAGTAACAACAGAATGGAGGGGGCCCTCTAATAAAAAAGGTTCACGCCAACAAGACTTCATAAAAACCCTTAAAAATGGGTTTATATGATATATACTCATGACCTTGAATATTAATGAAATGCCCTTAAAAATGAATTTTCATCATATGTACTCATAATTTTGAATATTAATCAATAAAGTCTCTCATTTTCAAGAATTTCTTCTTTACATGTTTTGGACTTTGGATATTGTACTAGAGGTAATATGGACATAGCACAATATCGCAGTTTGTTAGGGACATCCCACTGGAGGATTTTTGGTGGACCATTTACCTTTTGCGCAATTGGATGCAAGTAATAAGTTCGTAGCAAAAAACCCTATCAGAGATAATATGGACGTGATTTATTTTGTGGACCCATTACTTCTTGCGTACCTGAGTGCAAGTAATAGGTTTGAGACAAGCCCTGCTAGAGGTGATATAGACGCGACAGGTTTTATGGAATTAACACCACTGGCATACTTAGAGTTAAGTACATGTGATAAGTTTAGATGACGACCGATATCAGGGCTAATATGGACATGATAATCGATAGTCAAGTAGAGATATTTGCTCAGAGGTAAGAATAGCATGGCAAACTCTACTGGGGAGGATGTGAGGACGATAGCTCAGAGGTAACGCGGGTATGAGCTAAACGATAGTCATACCGAGAGGTTAGGTATGATCATAGTGTGGAAGAAAAATAAAATGAGCCAGAGGTAATATGGACATGGCTATTTTCTTTGGATAGAGAACATGGCCAGCTCATATTTTCATATTTCAGGGATAATATGGACGTGAACTGTTTACTTTTGATGAGGACATCCCACCGGAGGATCTTTGGTAGACATTTTAATTTTTACGCACTAGAGTGCAAGTAATAAGTTCAAAACGAAACTCTAGCAGAGGTAATATGGGAGTGATAGATTTTTTGGACCCATTACTTCTTGCGCACCTGAGTGCAAGTAATAGGTTTAAGATGAAACACTATCAGAGGTGATATGAACGTGATATATTTTATGGATCCATTACTTCTTGTGCACCTGTCAGCAAGTAATATGTTGGAGATAAGCCCTGCCATAGGTGATATAGACGTGGCAGGTTTTGTGGACTTAACACCACTGGCGTACTTAGAGTTAAGTACGGGTGATAAGTTTAGATAACGACCAATGTCAGAGGTATTATGGATATGATAATCCATAGTCATACAAAAAGATTTTCTTAGTAGTAATATAGACATGGCAAACCCAACTGGGAATAATCGGTTAGGACAATATTTCAGAGGTGACTTTGGGAGAAGAAACCCTCCCCCCCCCCGTGACGTAAACTAATGCTCAAGCGAACTGATTATGCGTGGTCTACCTGGAAGTGTGGATAGACCTGAAGGTGGCTCCGCTGGAGAGCTTTTTGAGGATCCATTGTCTGTTGAGTATTCAGGATTCCTGAATACAGATAATTGCTTTCATCACACTTTTGTGGAAAAGAAGTACATATTATGCTTATACACTTGCTGGGAATGAACAACAGGGAATGTATACTATATATTTTGGTTGTCCAGCTGATAGTAAATGGAGTACAAGTCTATCTTAGACACAGTAACTTTTGAGAAACTTGTCGTTGATAGGCATCATGAGCAACTTGCCATTTGGCTTTGCGAGCCGGTAGGCGCCGTTGGAGAACACAGACTCCACAATGAACGAAACCTCCCATAGGTTAGAATTTTCTGGCCGTCTTGTGGGTCATAACCATCGGTCTTCTTACTGTCAAGATGAGATCACCCGCTTGGTAAGTCCTCTTCTAGACCCGTTTGTTGAAGGCTCCTGAGAGGCATTCTTGGTACAGATCAATGTGCTATTGAACTAAGAGACGATTCTCGTCGAGCGCTTTCAACTCTTGTAGCCACCGACGATGATTATAGTCAACGGTAAATCGGTTGGACAGAGAAACTCAGAGTAACATAATTTGGATCTCGAGTGGGAGGATCGCTTCACTTCCGTAAACCAAGGAGAATGGCGTGCTGCTAATAGGTGCTCGGACTGTTGTACGATAGTCCAAAAGATATTCACCCAGCTTCTTATTCCATTCATGCTTATTGGATGGCACAAACTTCTTGAGTGGCTTTATGATGGTATTGTTGAATGCTCTTGCCAGACCATTTGCTGCTGGGTTGTAGGCAGTCGAGGCTACATTCTAGATTCAATTTTTTTACAAAAGCTGGTAAAAAGCATGACTTGCAAACTGTGGACCATTGTCGTGGATGATCCTCCATGGAAGTCGAAGTGGTATATGACGTGATGCTTGACAAAGCTGATCACGTTTGAGGTCTTGACTTCAACGAGTGGAATAAGTTTTGCCTATTTGGAGAAGTAGTCGGTAATAGCTAAGATGAACCGATGTTCCTTAGAAAAGGCAGACTAATTATCCCGATAATGTCCATTCCCCACGCTTCAAATGGCCAATATGCTATCTTTGGGTATAAGAATTCTGAGGGCTGGTGGACGAAGTCTGCATGAATTTGGCACGCTTGGCACTTTCTCTCATAGTCAACAGCCTCTGCTACCATTGTCGTCCATTAGTGACCTATTCTCCAGAGACGGTCATGTAGCTTGGGTTTGGACAGATTGGCATCGTAAACTCCGTCGTGAACCTCGTAGAGAGCCTACTTCGCTTCTGTATTCGATAGGCATCGTAGAAGAAGACCTTTGTGGGAACGACGATAAAATATTTTGGTAGCCGTATCATAATAGAAATGGAGGGAACGTCTTTTGATAGAAGTTGCTTCCTTTGGGTACTCAAATTTTTTTTTATAGACTGCGTAGTCGATGAATGGGAGTCTCAAGTCTTGGGAGTCGGTATTTGTCTCTACTGAGTAACTCAGGCAAAGACATAGATTATTTTTCGGGCAGACAAGCTCTCGACCGACCACTTTGATTAGCTGATAGGTTTTGACAAGAACTGCCTGGGAGGTAGCGAGGTCGGCCAGGGCATTAGCCTTGATGTTTTACAGATGAGTGACATACTCTATGAGGAACCCCTCGAAGGTGGAGATTATTCCAAGGGCGACTTGGTGGTAGGGAATCAAGTCCTCTTGTCGGACCTTGTATTTGCCCCTGACCTGACTGACTATGGGCTTGGAATCGTCATAGGCCTCCAGGTAGTCTACTCGTACTTATTTAGCGAGTTGGAGCCCAATGACGATGGCACTCTGCCACATTGTTGGAGCATTTCTCTGTGAGTGAGTAAGTGTGGTTTATGACCAGATCGTGTAGGGAAATTAGTACTATCCTGATGCCAACGATAATATCGCCTTTGGACCCTGTTCTTGAAGCACGATCGAAGAACATTCGCCAAATAACTTCTCCACTTATAGTCATGTTTGAGTCTGCTACTTCATTTGGGATCTCCTCGTAGAGCTTCAAGATTTTTGGTATAGGGTGGACTGCTAGGAAATCTGCCAATGCTTGGCCTTTGACAAGCTTTTGTGGGAAAAATACCATGTCGTACGACGACAACAGTATTGCCCATGTGGCTAGGCAAGAGTTAAGTGCTCTGGGTTTAGTCATAAGGACCCTGAGAGGATTAAATTATGAGATCACATAGATGATTTTCCTGCCACGTAATGTTGGGTCTTCTGAATGATGAAGACCAGAGCGAGGGACTCCTTCTCAATAGGTTTGTACCTATGCTCTACGTCGGCCATCATTCTGCTGAGATAGAAGATGGCATATTTGTGACTTGCATCACTTTTCTGGGTTAGTAGAGCTCCGAGGGAGTGATCCATTGCCCGCACATATAGAAAGAAGGGTCTTTCCATAATGGGGCCCACCAATACTGGGGGTTTCATGAGATACTCCTTGATGTTGTCGAAGGCGTGCTATCATTCTTTGTTCCAGACTAAGGAGACTCCCTTATTCATTAGCCGAGTAAATGTCTGACAACATTCAGAGAGGTTTGATACAAACATTCTGATGTATGCCAGTCTTCCTTGAAGGCTACGAAGTTCTCTGAGGTTCTTCGACGGGTGCATTTTAAGGATTGCTTTAGTCTTGTCGGGTCTACGTGGATACCCTTCGAAGTTATGACAAAACCCAGAAATTTGCCGCTGGAGACACCCAGGAAGGATTTGGTTTGGTTCATCTTTAGCTAGTGCACACGCATCAAGTCGAACACAGTCTTCAAGTCTTGGAGGTGATCATCTTTAGAGCGATTCTTGACAACGATGTCATCAAAGTAATACTCCACTGTCTTGCGTAGATGTTTACAAAAGATGGTGCTCATAGATCACTGGTATATAGCACATGCTTTCTTCAAACTGGAGGACATGACTGTGTAGCAGTACACTCCTATCGGCATTCAAAATAATGTATGCTTCTCATCATCAAAATCATCTTAATTTTATTGTAGCCTGAGAATCCATTCATGAAGGACATGCACTAGAAGCCACAAGTGTTATCGATCATTATATCTGTGATCGAAAGGGAAAACTCGTCCTTAGGGCATGCCACATTCAGATTACGGAAGTCAATGTAGATATGGATCTTTTCGTTCTTTTTGACGATGGACACAATGTTGGCTACCTAATCCAGATGTTGTTCCTCACGGATGAATCCACTAGCTATCAGTTTATTGACTTTAGCTTCGATGGCATTCATGATGTTTGGCCAAAACCATCGTTGTTGTTGCTTACCATCTTAGCATTTGGCAAGATCTTGAGCTTGTGGATAATGATTTGGGGGTCCAGTCCTGGCATGTATTTGTAACTCCAGACAAAGAAATCAATGTACTCTCTAACGAGTTTTACTAGGGATTTTCGATCCTCATCGGACAGACTTTTGCTGATGAAGATAGGTTTTGGGGAGGATTGGTCACCTAGATCGATTTGTATGACTTCATCCTCAGTGGGAGGTTCCCGTTGCTCAAACCGTATTTCCTATTGGGCATCTAGGCGTTTGGCCCACAATTCTACTTTAAAGAGTTCAGGTGAATCATCGTCGTCTTCCTTAGTGTTAGCTGACACCGTATTGGCAGACAATATTTGTTTGAGCGTCTCCTCGATACTGACTTTGGAGTCCCAAGAGAAAGATTCTAAAGAGTGAGAGTGTATCTCATCTTCTTCATCCGATCCTTCAGGGGTCGTGGGAGGCATGACATACCCTAAGCCATGCTTGGTCTTATGGTAGTAATCATCGGACTTGCCTGCAGGAGACCACAGATGCAGAGGCAGTCGTTGGCCTTTGTCGTGGTTCAAGCCCCTATCAGCTTTCAGATCGTATTCCATCATCTGGATGAGGTGCTTGGTTTGAGAGATGTACCGGTGAAGTAGTATTTTACCAGTATCGAGTTCTGGTTCTAGTTCATCTTGGACGGAGGATTAGGGACTTTCCACTATGTCAAAGATGATAAGTTTGTAACCCCTTTTCCTTTCCGAATGATGAAGTAAGAGTTTTGACTAGGGAGAACTTAGTTCACTGCATAGGTGGAAGTCACCTATGTATACAGGTGCAAGCCTAGACCGTGCTCCATGGAATATAATGTCCTGAGATATGAAACATCCTAGTAGTTCAAAGATGGCCCTTTATTTATAAAATAAGGTAACTTATCCACAAGAATTATATTATTAAGAGAAGGGACGTTAGCATGAGCGGCTACGTACTCCTCCAGTTCGTCCTTCCCGAGATCTACCCCCAGTGTGAGCGACGGCTTTGGAAGTCTCCTAGCAGATATACCACTAGAGATTTAAAAGTCATAGTAGGTGCACCTTTAACGGCCGACTCGGTCTACGAAGGCGGACGACCAGAGGTTCGGGTGCTTTCTTGTGCAGTTTTACCATGAGGGGAGGGGTTGTGTCGGGAGCGCGTGCGTTTAGATGGACTCTCAAATGTTCATTTGATGTTGTCCCAGTCTTTGCCTCATCGTCGGGATTATTGCCACCTTCATCTTGGTGGACTTGCTTGTAGAGGATTGAGTCATAGTAATAGTCCTTAACTCCTTTGAATGGATCAACGTCGGCAATTTCTGTCTTGACGATGCCATGATCGTCCATGTACTTCAAGCATTAGTGTAAGGTTGATGGTACAATCATGTACTAATGTTTCCACGGACGTCCCAACAAGACGTTAAAGGATACGTCTACGTCTATGACCTAGCAGATGACCTCTATTTTTAAATTATTGATCTGATATTTCAAGTGAATCTTGTCCAGAGGGTGGCTCCTTCTTGCATTGAAGCCACTAATAGCATTATTGGTTGCTGCCATATGATGCATCGGGATGCCCAAGGTCTGAAGCAGACTCTGCAGAATGATGTTGATTGACGAGCTGGGATCTATGTGCATCCGGTCCACCTTGATGGCGCCGATGTACCCAGTGTAATACAGGGGACGATCGTGCCTATTATTCTTTAGCAACATATCTTATTGTGAGAACGTGATTGTAGAAGCATAAAAATTATACAGGCCGCATAGAGGTTATACCCCCAAAAAAATGAAAACAGGCCGTAGAGGATCCACATGAGGCCTGAACAACCTAGCCGCAGAGGAGCCACATACGGCTAGATCAACCAAGGAGCTGGAAGCTGCATAGTACACCATATGCGGCCTAAACAATACAGAGCATGGGGGCTGCATAAGCCCCCCTTGACACACTACCAAATATTGTCCAAAAAGTGACGCTTTTAGCGATGTTATTATAAAACATCGCTAATTTTTTTAATTTAGCAACGTTAATATAAAATATCACAGGTAGTCACTAATAGCGACGTTTGACGTCTTTCAACGATATATTTTAGTAAAATAAAAATCGATGTCGCTGGTGCATCGCTAAACGTAGCTAATTTTAATTATAGCGACGTTTAGTGACCTTATTTTATTCAAGTCGTAGTATATTAATATATTAACGACGTTTAGCGTTGTCTATTTAGGACGTCACTAAATTATTTCATATATAGTTCAGTATTTCATTTCTCCCATTCTCTCAATCCAATCCCTAAAATTTCAAACCCCCTACCTCTGGCGAAGTCCCCCCTCGGGCGTCTTCTTCCCTTCGACGAAGCCCCCCTCGTGCGGATCCTCTCCTCCATCTCGTATGCTCCCTTCCTTGTCCCCTCCTCCCTCCAATGTGGTCCTCCTCCCCTCTTCCATTCGGCGCGTCTCCTTCCCTCCGGTGAGACTTCTCCCCTCCGACGTGGTCCCCTCTGTCGACCTCTCCCTCAGGCTCTCCTCCTCCCCTCCTCCCCGCTCGATAAACCCTGACCCAGAAACAACTAGAACATACACACACATAAAGGAACAACCAGGACACACGGACACACACACACATACACACACACACACACACACACACACACACACACATGACACAACCCTAATTGTAAACCCCCTCACTCAAAATTAGGCCTACTTGGCTTAGATAGTGAAATTATGGCTAGTTTGAACCCAATTAGAAATAGAATACGACATTTGATTTAACTATACAATATTTTATATCGCTTAGCGCACCTTACCGTTGCTTCGATAATTGGAGCACCTCACTAGCCCTTGCCTTTCTACAAATTTTACAACCTTGTCCTAGACGTGCCCGCCTACTATTCTGACCTTTGTGTAACTTATAATTATGCTCTCTGGTGCTACATTTTAGTCGCACAATAAACATCGCGGACGTTATTTCTTAATTCTAAATAAAATATGACTTTGTACCCTTGTGCGTTCCAATCAAAATTAGAGACACAATCTTGACCGTTTTGTGCAACCAAAAAATATGATAATATTTTAGACTGAATTCTCTATGTCCATGACACTTGTGTCCCACCTAATTTTATTCCCATGTACTTCTAATTAATTCAAGAACATCTTGTGCACTAATTTTAATTAATTAAAATCTAATTTTCGTCTTCGTACAATTTTCCAATTATTGGGGACTTTTATGCAAAAATCCATTGAGGTGTCCCCACCATTGGACAATACATGAAGAAATCTAACTTTCCCCTTCATAGGAATTTTTTCCATAATTTTTCGGAATGTGCAACGCGCACATCGCCCCCCATTTAAATTCTAGTCTTGTATTTAATTAATGCAAATTCTAGCCCTCCAAACATCCCCGTGGCAAGCCCAAGGCCCAATTCCAAGAGATTTTGACCAAGTCAAACCTTTTTAGGTCAACCCAACACCATGTATAAATACCTCCCTTTCTTTATTTTTTCCCAAAACCTAAAACTAAACCAAAATTCCTAGCCGACTACTATTCACCTTCCTCCCCCCTTCCCTGTGCCCGACTCCTCTGCCAACCACCGGCCGGAGATGCCCCCAACCGCCGGATCTCACCTCGACAACTCCTCCTCCACGACCCCTCGACCACCACCGAAGCCTCTCTCGACTCGCCGGACGAACACCAGCAACATCTCCCTAGTAGTCTCCTTCATCACCACCCCCAGCTTACCTCTTCTCCTACTTCCCCACGACTGGAGCCGGAGCCCAGCCACCCTGCCTTGCCGGACTACCACCACCTCCGCCACCCGCCTGACCACCATCTCCACCACCCCAATACCGCCAGCAACCGACGCCTACACCACCGTCAACCACCACTCGTACCATCCCAACTATATCACCACCATCACCCGCACCACAACCGACCCTGATCCCCCCAACCCGCCTGACCACCGCCTTCCCCACAACAAGAATGACCTTCCCCCGCTACCAGCAACTGCCACCACTGCCACCGCCGGCCGCCACCACAGCTGCTGCAACTGCTGCTGCTACTGCCATTCCAGGGAACTGCCACTCCTCCTGTTGTTTCCCGAGCCCCCGCCAGAGCTCCGTCGCCCCTCGCCGACGACGACCGTACGGCGGACACGCACCCCCCCCGGACACGACACGTCGAGGTATTATATTTATAGTATATATTTAGAGATAATGTATAAATTGTGTATATATATATATATATATATATATATAGTATATATTTTGATATAATGAATAAATTGTGTATAGTTATATATATATATATATATATATATATATATATATATATATATATATATATATAGTATATATTTATATATGGGGTATAAATTGTATAAAATGTATATATATATATATAATGTATATTTGTATGTATATATATATTTATTTGTCTACATATATATGTATAGATTTGTTTGTGTTGGATATATATGTATATATAATGTATAATAAATAAGTATATATATATATATATATATATATATATATATATATATATATATATATATATATATATATATATATATATATATATATGTAAATATGTTATTAATTTATATTATGTATATATGTCATGTATTGTATTAGTTATATATGTATTATGTATATTATGCATATAGTTATATAAGTGTTATACTATATATATATTTATGGTTGTTTATGTATATATATATATATATATATATATATATATATATATATATATATATATATATATATATGTATAATGTATATATGTAAATATGTCTATATGTATAATTGTATATATATATGTATGTATGTTGATAAATTTATTTAATATAGATATATGTATATATGTTATGTAAGTATACATGTACTATATTAGCATAAGTAATTAAGCATAGTGTAAGGTAGTGATTTATAATTATTGTTATCTGTTCGTAGGCATCCGAGACGGTGCTACCTTGACTACTGGTTCTGGAGCGTTTCTTGCGCACACCAGAGTTCCAGGCAAGTATACTTTGCCTTGTTGTACTGTAAAATTCTGTATTGATAGCTGCATATTTATTATTTAAATTGTGCGCGTCCGAGAGAGACTCGAGTACAGTCAACGAAGACGTTGACGTTAGGACTTGTGTCTGACTTAGAGTCTAGTGGACCCATCTAAAGTTGCGGAGTTATTGGTATGACTCCCCAGGCCTTGACACGTATCATTACATGTCACAGAGTGAGTTTATGTAGGGACGCGTGCCTCATTCTCGCCTGGCCATCGGTGAAAGCAGCACGTGTGATGGTATTTAGCTTATTGTTCATTCCTTTAGAGACTTGCATTAGATATTGAGATGTCTACGTCGTGTTCGCGACTTGTACATTGACATTGGGCGGAGAAGATAATTAGTAGGCGTATGGGACAGACAAATTTGGTTGCCATAGTTTCAGAGTAAACTGCGGGGCCGTGAGCCTCAGTGTTGCCCGAGTATGGGATCAGTGTTGCCCGGTTATGGGAGTATATGCTTGTCGATACATCCGGCAGAGGTTACTAGCTGAGCGCTATCATGATCGGTGATGTAGTCAGCATATACATCTGGCATCCAGTTTGCAGCTAATGCCAGATACATAGCCTCTGGCTTGACGCTACGCTTTATACTTTTCACCTACCCATACGTACCAAGGTTGTCTTCAAAGTACATTTCACTTAGCTGGTTAGGTCACCCATGAGTTTTCACAGTATTTACTTTATGGCATGTTTTTATGTATCTTGTTATGTCCCTCTGAGGACCTAGCCATTTCTAGGTGTATTATTCATGAGTATTCGCAGGAGCGCAGTTCCGGACTTGCTACGTATATTGCGATGAGGACTTCTCTTTGAGCCGTGACTGTTAGTTGATATTCTTATATTGCATTTATTGTGTTTATCTTATATTCTGGTTCTGTAGTGGATTTGTTTCCATCCGACTACCATCATCAGATACTTTATATTAAGATCTAGTTATAGATATTGATTATTCATTTATATATGATTTCTGTGGATGAGATTTAGTTATGCCCTGTGACATATATATTTACCACTTGTGAATTGTTATTCATATTACAGCATACGTGTGTTATGGTTTCCATATATTGGAGTGCCATATTCATACGGCTGGCATGCTTACGTGTCCTGGTCCTACGTATTTTGGGACTGGGGCGTGATACTAATCCTGACACATATGGTATATGAAAGACACATGACAAAATCCTAACCCTGACACATGGACATACACAATCCTAATCCTGACACATATGGTACACCCAGGTGTTTAATAGTATTTGCTATAACTTGAATATCATGCTCAAGTCTCTTCCTCTATGTGATTACTTGTGTGGACCACCACCCTAATATTTTGGGCTGTCCAAGAAGTGTGGTGTATCCTGTAAGGGACGAGCAATATAAAGGCTAGTATATTTGTGTGCAGATATTGCAATGACAGATACCTGGGTTTCAAACACCTATTAGTATGGTTATATGAATGTGGGTGTTTATGGGTATGAGAATTTGGGTGTTTAATAGTGGTGTATCAATGCCTTAGGGTAATATGTATGTGAGGGTGTTCTTTTGTGCACTTGTGTTCCAGGTTAAATATGATGGATATATTGGTGTTCAGATCAACTGTAATTAGTGACTGTTTCATGTTTACTTGAGACTGCAAGTGAGAGGGGCTCGGGTAAGTCCAAGGCAAGGGCAAGGTTGTGACTAGTGAGTTAGAAGGGTAGTATCTAAAATATTATAGTAAGGTAATGAGTTAGGACAAGGTATTATGATATATAGTTAGTATCATAAGTAATAAAGTTAGTGCTAGTTATGTGTATCAAGATACTTGATTAAAGGCTTATAGAGTATTGTTATTTGGTAATAGGTAGTGAGGCATATAGCTAAGATATGGGGTATCTCAAGGTAATTGGTAAATATTGTGATACGAACTAAGATACCGTGGTACGGGGTAAGATAATTGCTTATATGCCAAGGTATTACTAGTCATTATAGGTATAGTATATATTAAGGTAAAATAAGTTAGAAACCTACTAGTATGGCCTAGAAACCTAATATTGACTTGATATTAGCTAATATTAGCTAGTTTGACCTTGTAGGCCAACTATTGAAGTATTTTGGAAACCGAAAAGTAAGTATTGATCAAGTTTGACTCTAACAATCTAGTTTTGACTTAGAAACCTCTTTTAGAGTTAATTGAGCTTATTATTGATTCTAAAATACCCCCTCTTTCGGATCTCCCCTTCTCCTAGGCCAAAATTATTGGGACTTATTTCGTCGTGTTATCGAATTATTATTGTAGGCCAAAATTATTTTTAGGGAGATATGGATATTTGGTTAAATTATTATTGTGTTATGTTATTATAGAGCGTAAGGTAGAGCCAAAGGTCTCATGGATTCTAGGTTCATTTACCTATTTCTTATTAGGTTTTACGCATCATAACTCGAATACTAACGATATGACCTAAATACTCACTTTGATGAACATTTAGATAATATACTTGAACGATGTCTATTCATTTTTGTAGAAGAATCTAGAAATGAATCTGAATTACTACCTTTATCATCATTTGTGGATGTACAACCATCATCCTGATGACATGTGCGGTATATGGGATGAATACATAGAGGGAGTAGAGCAGTTCTTGCAGTTCGCCATGGCGTTCCCTGAGTACATGGACGGCACAAAAATTAAGTGTATGTATGTGAAAAGTCGTAACTTGAAACATCATCCAGAAGTGGATGTGAAATATCATTTGTACTCGACGGGTTTTACTTCAAATTACTATCAGTAGAACTCACCCGGAGAGCTTGTGCCTTTAGCATCGAAGCCGGAGCCTTATGTGGAGCCTTATATGGGTGTCCACGACCACGATAATTATGATAACGGGTGCGTGAATATAGTTTTTGATGCTGCTGGGCTTAATTTTGATCCGGACAATCATGATGCGGCTGAGGAGGCACCGAATACCGATTCTGCAAAATTTATGGAGTTACTAGAGAATGCAAGAACTCCATTATATCCTGGTTGTGAGAATCATTCACCATTGAAGGTGGTTACAAGACTGTTGAGCATCAAGTCCAATTTTAACATGTTACAAGAATGCTACAACCGAGTGATGGGGTTGATTATAGAGATCTTGCCCACAGGTGCTAAGTTACCTAAAGACTTTTACCGGCCTAAGAGGATGGTGAGATCGCTCTAGATAGGATACAAGAAAATCAATGCATGTCGCAATAGGTGCATGCTATACTACAAAGACGAAAATGATGAAGATGTGTGCAGGTTTTGTGGTACTTGTCGCTACAAGGCAAGTGGTACAGGAAGGTATGTCAGTGCAAGGAAGCCGACCAATTTGATGTACTACTTGCCTTTAACGCCGCGGTTGCAGAGATTGTTTATGGTGAAGGGGACTGCCAAAAATATGAGTTGACATAGTCGAGAACAAATTGAAGGAGTATTGGATCACCCATCCGATGGAGAAGCATGAAAGCACTTCAATTGAGAGTATCCTGATTTTGCTTTGGATACGTGTAATGTAAGATTGGGTCTCTCCTCTGACGGTTTTAACCTATTCGGATTTTGGGCTCTCAGTATTCGTGTTGGCCTGTGATCGTCACCCCGTACAACCTACCACCTTGGATGTGCATAAAGACTCCAGTTATGCTCTTAACCGTCATTATTCTGGGTCCAAATAATCTGAAGAGGAATATCGATATGTATTTGCAACCATTAATAGATGAGTTGAATCAGTTGCAGGAAGTAAGCATCAACACGTTCGATGTTTCAAAAAAGAAGAATTTGCAGATGAGGGTAGCACTTATGTGGACCATCAATGACTTTTCGGCTTATGACATATTATCAGGATGGAGAACTCATGGTCGTCTCTCATGTTCGTATTGTATGGACCGTAATAAGGCTTTTTATTTGAAACACAGAGGAAAATTGTGCTTCTTCGATTGTCACTAATAATTTCTGCCGTCGGATCATCCGTTCCGGAGGAACAAGAATGCATTCGTACCGGTGTTATGGAGAAGGCAAATCCACCTCCAAGGTGGTCCGAAGATGATATAGAAAGAGGTTAAAGATTTACTATGTGCTATCGAAGATCCTAAGGGGTACAAGTGCGATAGATTTGGTCACACTCATAACCTGGCGAAGAGGAGCATATTTTGGGATCTGCCATATTGGAGCACTAATATGATCAAACATAATCTTGATGTCTTGCATATCGAGAAGAATATATTTGACAACATAATTAATACTGTGATGGACATAAATAGGAAGATAAAAGACAATCCCAAGCCAGGCTAGACTTGAAAGAAATATGAAGATGCCCTACGTTGCATTTGATAGAGGAAGGGATGAGCCCAGGAGAGCGTTGACCATCAGATTGCTGACCTGCGTGACGAGTTGCTATGGTGTATTACGTTACAGCCACAGTCTGCGTCATAGACGGACGATGTGACGATCACCGCATATTTTGATTCGCTCGAGCATAGGCTTATGTAGATTAGGACTCTGAGCCATATGACAGAGCACAGCCTTATGGAGATCAAGACTATGGGCCAAACGACAGAGTACAGCTTGGCAACTCTGGCCGCATCTACGGAGCACAGACAGACGAAGCTGGAGGGTTCATATATGGCCATGAGCAACTCAGTTGCGAGGATCCATGCGGCACAGGATTTGTTGAGCCGGTCGGTGGCAGAGAACACTTCGAGGGTGGTATCTCCCATGGATTCATACAATGCTCGAATGCTAGTATTGGAGCAGATACGTCCTCCTGGTCCGTCTGTATCGACACTGCCTCCATCACTGCCTCCTCCATCGGTATCGGTGACGCTTTCACAGGAGTAGTATGAGTTTCTTCTATCCCCGATGCGCGATGGTGCTCCTTATGATCAGTAGTAGTCCTTGTTTGGACAGGTTTTCGTGTGTTTGTGTGTATTGGCCCATTCTTGGGTCTTTGATGTATTTATTTTATACTTTTTATTACATTCTGAGACGCATGTGGCACTTATTTTAAACTCATTTATCTACTTCTTGTGACATATTTATTGTAATATAACTTTGTAGTTTTCTTTATAAGTGAGTTTAGTTTATTATTCATAGTATTTGTACACCAAAATTTATCGGTGTTGAGTGTTCCACCGAAGGGGTTGACAAACCTAGGAAATTCAACGAAAGGTTGCTCCGGGTCTATTTATATAAACTGTGATTTTATAACTGCAGGTAGAGGTTTGTTGGGAAATATTTTACAAACTGTATTCTGTTTTTAAATTTTTTTAATTTAGCGACGTGTTGTGACATATTGCAACGTTTCTCGACATATATTTATGTCGCTAAAAAGTATCGGAACGTCACTACCTAATACCAAGTACGTCGCTAGTATGTTGCTAAACGTCGCTAACATGCTGACATGGCAAAACTTGCCATGTCAGGATTGTTGTAGGAAAATGTCACATATAATGTCGCTAATGTAGCGACGTTTTACGACCAAATATTACGTCGCTATTTAATGACGCCACGTCGCGATGTCGTGTCGTCACAAATATACGTCGGTACAACGACGACTAGCAATATTTTTGTTGTTAACGACCATAAAATATGCGAGACCATAAAAATATCGCTAATTACGTCGCTAAATTATTTTAGCGACGTTAGTTTACCTATTAGCGATATTTTTAGGCGTCGCTAATATGTGTTATTCTGGTAGTGACACAACATGCAATGCCTGGTAGACTCTCTGACACATCACTCATCACACTGAGACGCTTCGAGACTCGTAAAGGCGGCGGCTCAGAAAAAGACAAAAAGTTACATCAACTCATTGATAGCCTCGTCAGACGTACCACGCCACGTGCTCACTCATATACGGCTACATACCTATATGGCCTAGTCATCATACCGCCAGAGTGTCCATCCGACCAAGGCCAAAAGAGGGCACGTATGCGGCCATAATATCGTGCGGCCAGAGTGTCCATCCAACCAAGGCCAAACGAGAGCATGTATGTGGCCACAATGCTATATAGCCAAGACGTTATATGGATCTCAAGTTACAAGATCTTTTTATTACAACCGATGAAGATTTCTCGCACGATCAGTGCTAACTACGAGTCCAGCTGACCAAGTCACGCACACAACGGGTTAAAAATAATCCCAAGATCTTATCAATAATATATCTTAACCAAGACCATATGGCATCATTCCCATGGCATGCGACGATAGTTACAACCGTATTCTATTGAAGGAGCCCTATGTGGCCACCCAACAAAGGTATATGCGGCATCGATAGTCCGTCAGCACGACGACTATAAATAGTTGGGTAGCATGCCCACAAAGGGGGGCTGGCTTCGTACGTGCACACAAGCTCAGAAGAAAGAAAATAGAAGAGAGCATCATCATTCCCTCGTAAGACCGTCAACGGAGTAAAGGAGCCGTTGTAGCGCTCGATCTCCATCGTCATGACCCAGATAAAAAATATTGTACTTAGATATTCTGTCTAGGATCTTTTTGTACTTTTTTGTTTGTTATTTAAAAAAGTTTATTCACAACTTGTAATGGTCAATAAGATGTCGACTCTGCTGGGGACATCTTTCTCCTCTGATGAGAAGGTAGTGATGTCGGCTGATATGGTCAAACTAGGATCCACCCAGAGGATGCTGGTGGTGCACTTCGACCAATAATCAATTGAGGAAATGCTCTCCGGAGATAGCACGAGTCCTTCTCCAAGGCTAGCAAAGCCTAAGATACCCCGCAGGACATGGGTAACAAATATCGTTGTGACTCACCTAACTGCGACGCATGTGCTCCTCGCTTCTCTCCCTGTTGGTGAAGATGCACATCATGCGTATACCCAGGCTGACCCTGTCCATGCGGTAGTTGGGGCTTTGAAGAAAGGTGCTCAACATCCAAACTCTGGCAAAGAAAACTACTATGACGCCAGAAGTTCGGGTGCTGAGGCACGTTCTATGCGGCCACAACATAAGCTGCATAATAAGAAACATGCGACATTAGTCAGCAGCCGCAGACAAATGGCCTCATACGGCCATTACAGTATCAGAAGTTTCGTCTTTGTCTGAATCTCATGCAGCGCTGACTCCATGCGCGATGCTGAGAAAGGCAAAGATGTAAACTTGGACTCATCATACTATGAACCAGCACGTGTTAGAACAAAGAATTCTAGGGCAATGCCAGCTCTCCAGGCTCAAGCAATTGTTTATTTGACCGACCGTCAGCATGTGCTTCTGACTATACGTGCCCTTGACAAAAATTTGTACAAAATTGACCCATGCGTCCATCTAGCAGTAGCAATCGGACAGGATCGTTCTAAAGAGTCTTCCGTTGGCAACTTGGGGCAAGTTCTTGTACGAATCCCAGGTCTGGAAGCAAAGTCAACACCTACACACCCATGTACTCGGTCTACTTGGGCTCATAAGAAGGTTGCAAAGGTGAATTATCCCTCGCTTGACTTGCGCAACGTGATCAATCAAAAGCGCAAAGTGAGAGAATCAACTGCGAAATACAAAGTATCCTCCCCAGGACATCACTATGGCAACATTATCATCAACTACTTCTATAATAAAACAACAGTACCTACAAAAAGGCAGTCGGCATTCCAACGGCTACTACCAAAGGCACCCACCCAACTACAACCCGAAGAACTGGTACAATCACCATAGGAAGATAAGCTTCCCTTTGCCTTATGTTATTCTTCTCGGAAGATCCCCTCCATAAGGGGAGATAGGAAGTCCAGTACCTCCAGTCTGTCGCTCTCGGCCAACGGGTCAAGAAGATGGGTCCCAGGAGAACAAGCTGCGAAACCCGTGGAAGATGTTTTCCAGGGCACCCGGTCAAAGAAGAAGCTGTCAGCCACTGGGGGTAGTTCTTCCTCAGGACCCCAGGTGGCTACGCAAGCTGGGGTTGTAATCCCTCGGACCTCTATGACAATCTAGCGTTCCGAGAAGACGGTGATTCCCAAGGAACATATGCATGAATCCCTGGGGGTAGCCACCTTCGTCAAGAGGATGCAACTTCCTACGTTGGGTGTAGTGTTCCCTTCTAGTCTGAAGCGGATAAGGAACTACCAATTTTTTGGATGAATATTCACGACAAGATTCTGAGGTAGAAAGTACGATGTCCACCGTCCCATCCATTTCTTCCCATGTGAGAACATCATACATGGCAGGGGACGATCACGAGGGTCCCAATGATCGACAGCTCCTCGAAACCCTCGAGGCCATGATGCAGACCATGAGCACATCAATACAAGCCTTGATTTAGAAAATACTGGAAATCAAGGCAAATATGGCCTCATAACCAGTAAGGGCCTCTGGTCAAGCAACCTTGGACCCCAGGACCAACGGGGATTAAAATGCAGCCGTTCCAACCTTGGGTAATCATCCGCTGCCCGGATCATCCGCTCCTTCTGCAGTCGATGAACCTCAGGATGCAATGCGGAAGGTCCAAGAACTCTGGGCCTGCGCAAGCAGCTATAGCAGGAACAATAATTTTTCTCTAGACTTGATGCAGCAGATAACATATTTTGCTACCAAGTCCAAGGGCAAGAAGTCCAAATCTTGCTACACGATTTTTTTTTCCTTCTGAAGAAGCTATAGCAGGAATAACAAGGTCAGGCCTGGCATACCGACGAGAGTACGACATCCCTGACGATGGTGTGCTCCCAATCGCAGCATCCGATCCGGGTCCACCCTAGCCTCCAACATCGGACAAGTCCAAGCAGAAGGAAACTCACTTTGACAAACCGCTACGCAAAGATACCACTCATGGGCTAGAGAATTCCTACAACTTTGACATCTTAGCACAACTCGCCAATAATCCAGTAAAGTAGTCACTATTTAAGCTTCTCCGACTCTCCAAAGATACTCAGGTTGCTCTGAGTGCGGCATTGCATAATTCTAAAACCTACCTGGCGTAAGTCAAGCCGCCAGCTGAGGAGCCTACCATATGCCCATAGTGCAATAATGTGATGGAGGCGATACCTAATATTACATTCTCACAAAGATATGTTGCTAAAGAACAATAGGCACGATCTTTCTCGGTATTACACAAGGTACATTAGCATCCTTAAGGTGGAACAGATGCACATCGACCCTGGTTCATTAATCAGCATCATCCCGCGGAGTCTGCTTCAGACCCTGGGTACCCCGATGCATCGCCTAGCAGTAACTAATACTGCCATCAGTAGCTTCAATGAAGGGATGGGCTACTCTCTGGGCAAGATTCACTTGAAATGCCAGATCGATGATCTGAAAACAGATGTCACCTGCTATGTCATAGACGTAGACATATCCTACAATGTCCTGTTGGAACATCCGTGGATATACTAGTACATGATCTTACCGTCAACCTTGCACCAGTGCTTGAAGTACGTGGACGATCACGATATAGTTAAGACATAATTTGTCGACGTTGATCCATTCAAAGGGGTCGAGGCCTATTAGTCTGACTCGATCCTCTACAAGCAAGTCCACTAAGATGAAGGTTGTAATGATGCCGATGATAAGGCAGAGACTGTGACAACATTCAATGAGACCTTGAGAGTCTACCCCAAAGCAAGCACTCCTGACACAACCCCTCCCCTCATAGTAAACCTGTACAAAAAAGTACCTAAGCCTCTGGTCGTTCGCCTTCATAGACCGAGTCGACCGTTGAAGGAAGATCCGGCCCCTACTATGACTTTCGAACCTCTAGTGGTAAAGATGCGCAGGAGACCTCTGAAGTCGTCGCTCGCACTAAGGGTAGATCTTGGGAAGTACGAACTGGAGGAGTACGTAGCCGCTCATGCTAATGTCCCTTCTCTTGACGATATAATTCATGAGGATAATATATCTTATTTTATGAATAAATGGCTATCTTTGAACTATTCGGGTGTTGCACATCTTAACACACTATATTCCCTTGAACACGGTTTAGGCCTGTACCTGCATACACTAGTGACTACCACCTATGCAGCAAACCAAATTCTCCCTAGTCAAAACTCATACTTTATAGTTCCAGTAAGGAAGAGGGTAGCTAGAACCAGATACCGACAAAATGCTACTTCGTCGGTAAAGCTCTTAGGCCAAGCACCTCATCCAGAAGATATGATATGATCTAAAAGTCGCTAGGGGCTTGAACTACGACAGAGGCTAATGGCTGCCTCTGCGTCTGTAAGCTCTTGTAGGCAAGTCCGAATATTTCCTCCATAAGATCAAGTATAGATTAGGGTACGTCACGTCTTCTACGACCCCCAAAGGCTCAAATAAAGAAGATAAGTTACACTCTCACTCTTCAGAATCTTTCTCTTGGGACTTCGACATCAATATCGGAGATATGCTCAAACAAATATTGTCTGCCAACATAGTGTCAACTGACCCTGAGGAAGACGGTGAGGATCCACCTGGACTATTTAAAGTAGAACCTTGGGCCCAACGCCTAGACACACAATGGGAGATGCGGTTCGAACAACGAGAATATTCTAAGGAGGATGAAGTCGTACAAATTGATCTGGGAGACGAATCCTCCCCTAAATCGATCTTCATCAACAAGATCCTGTCCGATGGGGATTGAGAATCCCTGCTATAGCTCGTCAGGGAATACATTGATGTCTTTGCCTAGAGTTATGAAGACATGTCGGGACTGGACCCCCAGATCGTGGTCCACAAACTCTATATTTTGTCGAATGCTAAGCCAGTCAAGCAACAACAACGACAGTTTCGACCGGATATCATGAATGCCATCGAATCTAAAGTCAACAAACTGATAGCTAATGGCTTCATCCGCAAGGAACAATATCCGGATTGGGTAGCCAATATCATGCCAATCGTTAAAAAGAACGAGAAGATCCGGATCTGTATTGACTTTCATGATCTGAATATGGCATTCCCTAAGGACTATTTTCCCTTTTCGATCACATACATAATAATCGACAATACTTGTGGCTTCGAGCGCATATCCTTTATGGACATATTCTCAGGCTACAATCAAATTAAGATATTGCATGACGACGAGAAGCATACATCGTTCTGAACATCGATAAGAGTGTACTGCTACATAGTCATGCTTTTTAGTCCAAAGAAATTATGTGCCACATACCAGCGAGCTATGAGCATCATCTTCTGTGAGCATCTACGTAAGACAATGTAGTGTTATGTTGATGACATCGCTATCAAGAGTCGCTTAAAATTGATCACTCAGAGACTTGAAGGCTGTGTTAAACCTCATGCTTGTGCACCAGCTCAAGATGAATTATACCAAGTCCTTTCTGGGAGTCTGCAACGATAAATTTTTGGATTTTGTCATAATTTCAAAGGGTATCCACGTAGACCCCGACAAGACTAAAGCAATCTTTGAAATGCACCCGCCAAAGAACCTCAAAGAACTTCGTGGCCTTCAAGAAAGACTGGTATATGTTAGAAGGTTCATATTAAACCTCTCTGGATATTGTCATCCATTCACTCAGCTCATGAGAAGAGAGTCTCATTTGTCTGGAATGAATAATGCCAATGCGCCTTCGACGACATCAAGGAGTATCTCATGAACGCCCCGGTATTGGTGGCTCCCTTTGTGGGAAGACCCTTCTTGCTTTATGTACGGGCAATGGATCACTCTCTCGGGGTTCTTCTAGCCCAGGCAAGCCATACAGGTCATGAACAAGCCATATACAATCTCAGTAGAATAATGGTCGACGCAGAGCACAGGTACAACCCCATCGAGAAGGAGTGCCTCGCTCTAGTCTTCGTCATTCAGAAGACCCGAAATTACGTGGCAGAAGAAACCATCCATGTGATTTTGCAAGTTAATCCTCTCAGGGTCCTTATGACTAAACCCGAAGCGCTCAACTCTCACCTAAACACATAGGCAATAATGCTGTCACCATACGATATGGTATTTGTCCCACAAAAGACGGCCAAAGACCAAGCATTCGTAGATTTCCTAGCATCTCTACATGGAGATCCAAGATGAAGTAGCAGACTCAAACGTGACCCACAAGATATCCGACAAGTTCTAACCCAAATAGGAAGGCCCATTCGTCAAAGAATATGTCTTCTCCAACGACACCTACCAACTGGCAAAACCTAATAGCGACTTGCTCATGATGCCCATCAAAGACAAGTTCCTAAAAAGTATTCTTTTTAAGGCTAGGCTTGTTCTTCTTTCTATCCCCAGTAGGATAACAAAGATGTACATGGTTCCCACTTCTTGTTGTTTATCCCCAGCGAGTGCCTATGCACAATATTACCCTTCCTCAATAAGCCATTATCGGTATTCAGGAGTCCTATATATGCAATAGATAATGGATCCTCAAAAGCTCCCCAGCAGAGCAGTCTCCAGGTCCATCTGCACACTCCCGCAGGGACCACCCAAAAAAACCAGTCTCGTGGATGCTAGTTCACGTCCATATTACCTCCGAGCTATCGTCCTAACGATAACCCTAGCGGAGTAACCCTCTGGGCTATCTATATTCTCGGATAGACCACACTCAGCAAACCACTCCTCGGTGAGTTTTTTGAACATTGGCTATCGATTATTCCCGGATAGTTCACGTCGATATTACCTCTGAACTACTGTCCTAACATTTCTCTTCGACCGAATTTGCCATATCCATATTACCTCTGAGCAAACCTTCCGGGTTTGGCTATCGATTATCACGTCCACATTACTTCTGATATCATTTGTCATCTCAACTTAGCATTCGTACTTAACTCTAAGTACGCTAGCGGTATTAAGTCCACAAAACCTGCCACGTCCATATCACCTATGGCAGGGCTTGTCTCGAACCTATTAGTTGCACTCAGGTACACAAGAAGTAATGGGTCCACAAAATCTATCACGTCTATATCACCTCTGAAAGGGTTTTATTTTGAACTTATTACTTGCACTCCAGTGCACAAGAAGTAATAGGTCCACCAAAGATTCCCAGTGGGATGTCCTCAATGGAAAAAAATAGTTCATGTTCATATTACCTCTGAAGTATGAGCTGCCCATGTTACCTATCTAAAGAAAACAACCATGTCCATATTACCTCTGGCTTATTTTCTTCTAAAGAAAACAACCACGTCTACGTTATCTCTGAACTATCGTCCTCAAATTCTCTCCAGTAGAATTTGTAATGTCCTTCTTACCTATGAGCAAACCTCTCTACTTGAATATCGATTATCATGTCTATATTACCTCTGATATCGATCATCATCTAAACTTATCACCCTTACTTAACTATAAGTACGTCAGCGGTGGTAAGTCCACAAAACCTATCACGTTCATATCACCTCTGATAGGGTTTTTTGCTTCGAATATGTTACTTGCACTCCAAGTGCGCAAGAAGTAATCGATCTACCAAATTCCTCCAGTAGGACGTCCTTAACAGACTATGATATTGTACTATATCCATATTACCTCTATTACGATATCCAAAGTTTACACAAATAATTGCAACAAACGAAATGGATTTTATTTTTTTTGCCTAAGAAAAATTGAAAGCGAACTACATCTGAGGGATTACCAGGGTCCCCAGCCCAAAATCAAAACAAAAGGCACAAAAACAGATATTCAAAAAAGTAAATAAAGAACTACTAGTGCTACTGGTCATAGCATAACTCTGTTATCCATTCATAGAGATGAGCGATATGGCCATCCAGGCGCACCAGGGCCCGGCGCTTAACCTCTTTGGCCATAACCTCAAGATCCTCGTAGCGAGCATAGGTCTCATGTTTGTCCTCTAACTTTTGTACCATAACCTCCACTCTAGCCGTGTTCTTCTCTACTTGGCTCACCTCAGATCGGATAGCCTTCTCTTCCCGCTGGGCCTCCTGCAGTCTATTCTCCAGCGCATCAAGCTCGACCTGGAGTTTTCTAATTTTCTTAGTCAGGCCCTTCTACTGGGAGAGGCACTCTTCTCTGAGATCACTTAGCCGATCGCGTTTTTCTTGTAAATTTCAGAGGTCACGCTGCAAGCACTCCTTAGACGAAGCAAAGAAGGCCTTCTCCGCTTCCACCTTCTTTCAGAAACTCATTATACTTGTAGGTTATCAATATTCCCATATCTTTCTGCTATTACTGTCGTAACTCCATTAGGCATTACTCCAGCTCCACCAATTTTTGGCGCAAGAGGTCGGCCATCTATTCAAAACTGGGAAGACCTCTCAGAGAGTGGATCTGGCCCTCGGCATAGTGCTTTACCCAGGCAAATAATTTATTGCGCTCCAACACGCCCTCGACCCCTTACTTCAAGAACATGTGAAAGCTTCGAATAGAGAGTCTGGTGTTTTCGTGAATCTCTTCCAACATAGCCAGAGTCAAAGGCGGCTAGATGGAGGAAGAAGCCATGAACACAACAGGTTGTACAATAATGCTCGATGGCCATGAAGACTAAGCAGCAGCAGAGGAGTAACCGACAGTACTGCTTGTGATCCAATCCTTCTTGGATGTATGAAACGCTTGGATACCCGGCAGCTGAGCAACAGATGGTGGGGTAGTACCTCAACTTGGGACAGGAGTACTGGGGTGCCCCACCGATTCGGCTTCCGCCTGTGTACCAACCACATACTGTGTTATGGCAGCCTCAGAAGATGACCCAACGACCGCAGTATCGGGAACATCGGGAACGACCTCCTCGCGACGACTTACCACCCCGCTATCCAGAGAGGCTTCAGCCGTGGAGCCCCCAACAACAACGAATGGGAGAGCAGCCCCTGCACCAAAAGGACCTACAATAGTAGGAATCTTGTCCACCGTAGCCTCTGTAGAGGGCACTACAGGGGGTCCTTAACCAGAGCTAGGGAAAGACTTGGGCATCTTTTTAACAAGCTCACTGCCCCCTTCTTCCAAGATACCCTCCTCGGCAGCCACGTCCATGGTCCTTAAGGGAAATGCGGGGTCTATAGAACCAGAACAACCAGTAATTAACATCACCTAGAGAATAAAAAGCTGAAGCCAAAAAATTTTCTCTTGAGAAGTTGCAAAATAACACACCCGAGGAAGGCGGCACATGTTACGGCTTGTCCAGCATTGTCATAGTCTTCGCCATGGCATCTATGTCATCTATGGATATGTGCTCCAAATTGGTATAAGGCTGCTCCGCTGAAGCTGAGTATCCGAGTCCTGACTTCCGAGGCCTCAGGAACTGGTTTTGAGGCACCCACATCGGACTCCGGGAGAGGGGTTCCTCTTCCGGTTTAGCTTAAGAAACCACTGAAGTGGCTCTTTGTCGGGGATGGTTCCTTCTCTCCTGTATCTATAAACTTTCAAACAGACAAGGTGAGAGATATTTATAGAGGACCGGGAAGAATCAAACTAAGTGGGTTTATAGATACTGTTATAGCATCTAAAGTGGGCTATGCTTCAGAAACTACTGGTGTAAGTGGTCCTACCTCTTTGTTCACAGTCCCCCTCTCAAGGGACTTCGACTTCACCACAGGTTCCGTCTCTGGGAACACATCCATCCTCGCCTTCTTAGAGTATCTAGAATAATGTGTATCGACCTTTGATTTGCGCTTAGCAGGTAGGGGATTATCAGAAGGAGACGTTATTTTCTCCCCGGTCGATGGTTTCAGCTCTACGATCAGAGATCTAGCCACTCCATTGCCCTTCTTGGGCGTCCTACTCGTTTTTGCATCCGGAGGCATCAGCATGGTGTGTCACTACCATATTTTCTAGGAAATCATATTTTAGTCATTTGGTAATTAATTAAATATTGTGCATGTTGAATATTTATTTATTGTTAGCATGCTAGATTTTATTTTTGGACTTGTGTTAGTGGACCTAACTAGTTTAGATTAGATCCATGGACCAACATTTAATTCTAGTTAGATTTGAGCCCAATAATAAGCCCATTCATTATGAGGATGAATTAATTAAGTTAAATCCATTAACTATAACCTTTCCTCCTTAATTAATTTCTTCATGATAGGCCCCAAGGGGTATTTTAGACTTTACATAGTAGCTTGAGGGAGGGGGCAAGAGAGGCCTATATAAGGGGGTAAAAACTTTCTCTTCCTTCATTTTTTTCTATTCCAAATCTAGATTTAGAATTTCCCTCAACCAAATTCCATCAAATCCCCACCAAATTTTCACCAAATTCCTTCCCAAATCAATATTAGAGGCTAGTAGATCAAGAATCTATAAGAAAAAAGTAAGGATCTACAAAGAGAAGCAAGGATCTATAAGTTGAAGGCTCATTTTACCCAATTTAGGGATTTTATTGGAAATTCATCTCCCAATAGGTATAATTTAGTTTTTCTCCATTAATTAGGTTCTAAATATGTATTTTAACCATTAGAAACTACCCCATATGATGAGGCTACCTATAGAAATTAGAATTAGGTTCATAGAAGGCCTATGGAAGAAGTTATGGTGTATTTTGTGTCAATTTTGGGAGAATTCCGAGATTGACACATGTTGTGTTTATCAATTAGACCAAATTGACATGTGTTTGATTGTTTGTGGCTAGTGTCGTATCCACAATTGGATACGTGTAGGCCTTATCCCATCAATTTGGAGATACGGGTTGATTTGGTAGTTTCTTCCGACACGGGGGATTTGAGTATGTCACATTTTAACACGGATACGTAGATGTGTATTTTACTCTTCGTATTATTTATATATATTATTTTAGACTTGCTCGTGTCCTTTGGGGTATGTTTGATTGTGTGGTGGACTCGTATCGTAAGCGTATCATAGATCTAGTGTGATAAGGGTGCGATGCACTCCACGTGTTTGTTGCATTGTATTTCTAGATCCAATTTTCATTGTTCTTTGCTATATATATATATATATATATATATATATATATATATATATATATATTATTATTATGTATATGTATCTAGATATCTATATATATGTAGATATCTAGATACATATACATAATAATAATATATATATATATATATATATATATGTGTGTGTGTGTGTGTGTGTGTGTGTGTGTGTGTGTGTGTGTGATTATATATATATATATATATATATATATATATGAGAGAGTATATATATATATATATATATATATATATATATATATATATATATATAGATAAGAATATATGTATATATGTATGTGTGTTCATAGGTGTTATGTATGTAAGTGGTTATATATATATATATATATATATATATATATATATATATATATATATATATATATATATATATATATATATATATATATATATATATATATATATTTGAGGTTATGTGTATGCTAGGGGGGTTGGGACATCAAACAACAAACAACAATAGCAACAACAAACATCAACAGCAACAACAAATAGCAATAGCAATAAAAAACAACAAACAACAAACAGCAACAGAAACAACAAACAACAAATAGCAACAGCAAACAGCAACAGCAAACAGCAAACAGTAACAACAAACAGCCCAAGCAGCAGCAACAGTCTCCAATAGGAGCAGTTGGCAGCATGGTATCAGCTAGCTAGGTGAATTGGTTATTTGATAAGTTAGTTTCTTTAGTTATTTTAGTTAATTAATAGTTAGTTAGTTATGTGTAATAGTCGTTAGCCTAGTAGCTATATGTACTATATGTACTATATGTATCTATGTATTTGGGTATTGGTAGTAAGTTATTATGTTGGTATATGTATCTATATTTTGAAATGTATTATATGATAAGATAGTAGGTATGTATTGATATGTATAATATGTTAGTAGTTAGTAGTATTTAATAGTTAGAATGAGTTAGCATATAGTTTAGTATTGGGAGTTATATATATATTAGCTATAAATGAGGATTTGAATTACCTTGGGATACCAAGGTAATGTCAAGGTATTGGTCGATACTCAAGGTATTGGGTTTGAGTATCGAGATGGGTGTGTAGGTAGTGAGATACGCATTGGTTCAAAGCCAAAGTATCCAATTTGTATTAGTTAGCTAAGCTACAATATGTATTGCCTTGTATATATATATAAAATAGTATTTTTATTTCAATAACTTACATATCTTAGGATACGGTATGTTGGTTTTCTTAGTATCTTAGAATAGCTAGTGTGGCCTAGTTTCATAATGTGTGGACCTAGTATCCTAGAGATAGACTCATACAACTTAGAAATAGCTAGTTTGACTAGTTTGGCATAGAGTTGACATAGTTTGACTATTTTGACTTAGAAATGACTTCATGATCTAGAATTGAACTAGTTTAACTTAATTTTATTCCAAAATATTGTATTGATGCAATATTGCATATATAGGTCTGTGTGACACCAGTTCATACACAGTTTGACATTCATTGCTCTGGACCACAGGCGAGTACATTCTCTGATAGTTTTTATTATTTGATAATTACTATAATGCAAGTATTTAGAAATATTTTACATGAGCCTTGACACATTGGTACACGGACTAGTATACACATGGATCAATCATGGGATATTATATATTATTTTATTGTTCCTCGTGTTCTCATATGGTTAAATAGAAAATGTTTAATGATAGACAATATTTAATATTAGACAATGTTCAATGTTCAATGTTCAATATTCAATGTTCAATATTCAATGTTCAATGTTCAAGGTTTAATGTTTATAATGCTACGTGTCATAGTTGGATCCATTGTACTAGTCGGGGAAAAAGGGAAGTTTTAGCTAGATATGTGATCAAATCCTAGACAATGTGCAATGTTTAACTTAGACAATGTTTATCCAATATTAAAGTAGACAATGTTCACCTAAGCCGATCACATATCTAACTAGTATTTTAATCACTTAGCATAGTTATAGTTCTTCACCATATTCTAGTTCATTATCTCATTCTATTGTCTTGTTCTATTTTATCATGATCAGTGTATACCATATTATTCTTGTTTACATATTTCTTCTACCATGGTATGATATTGTTCATTGTTTCCTGTCTTGTATTATATTCATTATTTTTGTTTATAGTCAATATCAATTAATTGGAACTGCTATTGGGTTGTACTTTGCTCCATTCCTGACTGAAAAATATTTTTCAGATGATCCGAGATATTGGTGTCCGACATACTATGGACCCCGACCTATAAATGGTGCAGACTTGGACCCACTAGTTCTGGAGTGACTGCCGGGAGATCTAGCCATAATCACTTGTTAGCATATTTATTTATCTTTAGCATTTTGGTACCAAATTTATTTCCGGCTTATATTTGAGATTTTGTCCCATCATTCTTTAGATTAGAAGTAGAGCATTGTTGTGAGTGGATAGGTGTGTACCAGTTTATAACTAGTGATAGGTATATCACCTGATATTAAGGATAGTGATATGTTGGAAGCAATAGGAAGAAGAAGTATCTAGAAATTATGTGCATGATGCACAGTGGGTGATGAGTGTCAGTGTAAAAGTTCATGAGTATCAGAAAGTGGAAGCCTGAGTTTAGAAATTCTAATGGTGTGTCATGGGTTTAGAAATATCAAGATTGGTCATGGAAGATATGTAGTGTAACACTGATTAGTGTACCGGTCTGTAAAAGGTTTAAGGAAAGATACATATACATCAATAGAGATATAGAACCATGTGCCTGTCTTTGAGAATGAAGTAAAACATGTGTATTATAGAAGTAATAACTAGTGCAAGTGATTATGAGTTCTAGTGAGTGTGATAAAGTGATCTAATGATGAAGCTAGTGTCCTAAAATATTAAGGACATATGTTGTGTAGTTAGGAATCTAGTGTTACTATATCATGAGTGCTAGTATTTATATATCAGTGATTTGTTGAGTAATGTGCTAGTAAAAGTAAGTACCTTGTGTGATAATATATTATATTGGTGTATCATTTAATATGGATAGAAAATCTTTGGAAGTAATAGTACAAGTAATCCAGGCAGTAGAGGAGAGACATGAGTAACTTGGTATGAGAATGTCACTAAAATGCATATAAGAACTGGTGTCTTGTGTAGACAATAACAAGATATGAGGTCGTATCCTATTGGGGGTATTCAAGTTGGACAAGGATTTGTTAATAAAACACATGATTGAAAAAGTATACAAGTGTTCCTTTCAAGAGAATGGTTGAGAAATTTTGGTGATTACAAAAACTGAAACAGATAAAGGAAGTAGGATTTTAGTGGTATTTTGTATAGTATCCTAGGTAGCAAGTGCCAATGAGTTAAGTATGTCCATGACCTAGAACTATAGTATATCACTAGTATTTGGTAACCCTCAGTATTAAAAATATTTTGACTAGGTTGATGATTAGTGAATGCTTAGTGTGTGTTAGAATAGGCTACATATGACATAGCAGATTACCCGCACCAGTAGAGGGAGATACCCTAGTAGGGCAGAGACTGGAATTCATGATAGTTAGAGTCTATATCCAAGTATGGTTCCTCTTTCAGTAGAATGGTAGGATTGTATGGTATATGATAGTACTATTTTAGACTGTGATTGATGGGGGTTTGACCATAGTAAAATTTGTATGAATAGGTTGTGACTGGCCCAAGAGAGAGGGGAGAGAGTTTTAATTTCGAGGACAAAATTCTTCTAAGGGGGTAGAGTTGTCACTACCATATTTTCTAGGAAAGAGTATTTTAGTCATTTGGTAATTAATTAAATATTGTGCATGTTAAATATTTATTTATTATATTATTTATTTATTGTTAGCATGTTAGATTTTATTTTTGGACTTGTGTTAGTGGACCTAACTAGTTTAGATTATATCCATGGACCAACATTTAATTCTAGTTAGATTTGAGCCCAATAGTAAGCCCATTCATTAGGAGGATGAATTAATTAAGTTAAACCCATTAGACTAGAACTTTCCCTCCTTAATTAATTTCTTCATGAGAGGCCCCAAGGGGTATTTTAGACTTTATTAGTAGCTTGAGGGAGGGGAGAAGAGAGGCCTATATAAGGGGGTAAAAACTTTCTCTCTCTTTATTTTTTTATTCCAAATCTAGATCTATAATTTTCTTCGACCAAATTCTATCAAATACTTACCAAATTTCCACCAAATTCCATCCTAAATCATCATTGGAGGCTAGTAGAGTAGGGATCTAAAAGAAGGAAATACGGATCTACAAAGAGGAGCAAGGATCTATAAGTTGAAGGCTCATTTCACCCAATTTGAAGATTTTATTGGTAATCCATCCCCTCAAATGTATAATTCTGTTTTTTTCCTTTAATTAGGTTCTAAATCTGTGTTTTAACCATTACAAACCACCCCATATAATGAGGCTACCCATAGGAATTGGAATTAGCTTCATAGGTGGCCTATGGAAGAAGTTATGGTATATTTTGTGTCAATTTTGGGAAAATTCCGAGATTGACACATGTTGTGTTTGTCAATTGGTCAATTATACCAAATTAATATGTGTTTGATTATTTTTTGCTAGTGTCGTATCCACAATTGGATACGTGTAGGCTGTATCCCATCAATTTGGAGATTCGGGTTGATTTGGTGGTTTCTTTCGACACGGGGGGTTTGAGCATGTCACATTTTGACACGGATATGTAGATGTGTATTTTACTCTTTATATTGTTCATATATACTATTTTAGTCCTTCAGGGTACGTTTGATTATGTGGTGGACTCGTATCGCAAGTGTATCAGAGATCTAGTGTGATAAGAGTGCGATGCACTCCACGTGTTTATTGTATTAAATTTCTAGATCCAATTTCCATTGTTCTTTACTATTTGTAATATATATATATATATATATATATATATTGTAATTTATATTTATGTAGATATCTATATATATGTATGGATATATGCATGTAGATGGATATGTACTAGTGTATAAAGTATCTATATACATATGTGTTTATATATATATGTAGATATACATACATATATATATATATATATATATATATATATATATATATATATATATATATATGTGTGTGTGTGTGTGTGTGTGTGTGTGTGTGTGTGTGTGTGATTGTATATATATATAGATGAGAGAGTATATATATAGATTGATATATATAGATGAGCATATATGTATATATGTGTGTGTGTGTGTGTGTGTGTGTGTGTGTGTGTGTGTGTGTGTGTAAGTGGTTATATATATATATATATATATATATATATATATATATATATATATATATATATATATATATATTTGAGGTTATGTGTGTGCTAAGGGGGGTTCGGACAGCAAACAGCAACAACAAACAGCAAACAACAAATAGTATACAGCAAACAACAAACAGCAACAGCAACAGCAAACAGTAAACAGCAAACAGCAACAACAACAGCAAACAACAACAAACAACAAACAGCAAATAGCAAACAACAACAACAACAACAACAACAAACAGCAAACAGCAAATAGCAACAACAAACAACAAACGGCAAACAACAAACAACAACAGCAAACAGCAAACAACAAACAACAAACAGCAATAGCAAACAGCCCAAGCAGCAGCAGCTGTCTCCAATAGGAGCAGTTGGCAGCAGGGTATCAGCTAGCTAGGTAAGTTGGTTATTTGATAAGTTAGTTTCTTTAGTTATTTTAGTTAATTAATAGTTAGTTATGTGAAATAGTTAGCCTAGTAGCTATATGTACTATATGTATCTATGTATTTGGGTATTAGTAGTAGGTTATTATGTAGGTATATGTATCTATGTTTTGAAATGCATTATATGATAAGATAGTAGGTATGTATTAATATGTATCATATGTTAGTAGTTAGTAGTATTTAATAGTTAGAATGAGTTAGCATATAGTTTAGTATTGGGAGTTATCTATATATTAGCTATAAATGAGTATTTGAATTACCTTCGGATACCAAGATAATGTCAAGGTATTGGTCGATACTCAAGGTATTGGGTTTGAGTATCGAGATGGGTATGTAGGTAGTGAGATACACATTGGTTCAAAGCCAAAGTATCCAATTTGCATTAGTTAGCTAAGCTACAATATGTATTGCCTTGTATATATATATATATATATATATATATATATATATATATATATATATATATATATATATATATATATATATATATATATATATATAATGGTATTTTTATATCAATAACTTGTGTATCTTAGGATACGGTATCTTGTTTGTTTTCTTAGTATCTTAGAATAGCTAGTGTGGCCTAGTTTCATAGTGTGTGTGGACCTAGTATCCTAGAGATAGACTCATACAACTTAAAAATAACTAGTTTGACCAAGTTTGACTAGTTTGGCATAGAGTTGACCTAGTTTGACTATTTTGACTTAGAAATTGCTTCATGACCTAGAATTGAACTAGTTTAACTTAATTTCATTCCAAAACCTTGTATTGATGCAATATTCTATATATAGGTCTATGTGACAACTGTTCGGAAATAGTTTGACATTCATTGCTCTGGACCACAGGCGAGTATATTCTTTGATAGTTTCTATTATTTGATAATTACTATAATGTAAGTATTTAGAAATAATTTACATGACCCTTGACATATTGGTACACGGACTAGTACACACATGGATCAGTCATGGGATATTATTTTATTGTTCCTCGTATTCTTATATGGTTAAATAGATAATGTTTAATGATAGACAATGTTTAATATTAGACACTGTTCAATGTTCAATGTTCAAAGTTCAAAGTTCATTGTTCAATGTTCAAGTTTAATGTTTATAATGCCTTGAGTATCTTGTATCGTAACATGTCATATTTGGATCCATTGTACTAGTCGGGGGAAAGGGGAAGTGTTAGCTAGATATGTGATCAAATCCTAGACAATGTTCAATGTTTAACTTAGACAATATTTATCCAACGTTAATGTAAACAATGTTCAGCCAAGCCGATCACATATCTAACTAGTATTTCAATCACTTAGCATAGTTACGGTTTTTCACCATATTCTAGTTTATTGTCTCATTCAATTATCGTGTTCTATTTTATCGTGATCAGTGTATACCATATTATTCTTGTTTACCTGTTTCTTCTACCATGATATGATATTGTTCATTATTTCTCGTCTTGTATTATATTCTCTATTTTTGTTTATAGTCATTATCAATTAATTGGAACTGCTATTAGGTTGTACTTCGCTCCATTCCTGACTGAAAAACATTTTTGAAAGGATCCAAGAGATTGGTGTCCGACATACTACAGACCCCGACCTATAGATGGTGCAGACTTGGATCCACTAGTTCTGGAGTTACTGCCGGAAGATCTAGCCGGAATCACTTGTTAGCATAGTTAGCTCTCTTTAGCATTTTGGTACCCGATTTGTTTTCGGCTTATATTTGAGATTTTGGTTATTATTTCTATTGTTGTTTTTATATTTGTTTCGATTGTATAGTTATGCTGGACTTTCTTGATATCTTATCGTTATATACAATTGTGATTGAGTTTTGTGTTGAATTAAGTTAATTACTCCCTTCTTAGAGTTGAGATATTATTGGAGGATTATGCATTATTATGATATAATTAGATAGTATAGTTGACCCAGACAGTGTTCTACCGCCGATACTGCGGCGTAGGCTGGATGTACCTACGTACTTGTACCCCTTCACCGGGTGTGGGTCGTGACATGGTACCTTCGATATAACTCCTCTCTGGGTCTAATTTAGACGGCGGAGCATTTGTCGTACAATAATACTTTGTCACTATATACAACATTTTTTGTACGACTCTGGATGTTGGCAATTAAAACTGGGCCTAGGTGCCAATAAAGTTATAGTGAGTCCATGCTCGGGCCCCGTCGAGCAAAGTTCCACTGTATCCGAGAGAAGCACTTGGATGACCCAGTAAGAGCTGTGTGTAGCCGAATGGACGAGCGAACCGGCTGGGCAGTTAAGGTTCCACGAAAATAGTAGCCTTATTCTGATATACTAGATAAGAGGGACAGATAGCTTGGAGCCAGCAAAAGAGCCTGTCAGACAAACTTTGAGGCGCCCCCCCGTCATCGTAGTGAACGACGTTTCTTTCCTCATCAGTAAACTCTGGCTAGGACATAAAAAAAGATCCAGCCAGTCATAAATGAGAGCTCACTTCTACCAGCGAGGATCGTATCTCACTTCTAATTCATCTTCTGATACCTGCAGATCAGAGCATCGGCATCCACCATGTCCTCATCGATCCCAAGGCTCATCAAGGACCCGTGATACAGGAGAAGCCAACCTATCAAATAATGGTGAGGAAGCTCGACCCCGTTGAAATATCCCTTACCAGGATGTTCCTCCACCTTCTCAAAAAGGTTATGGAGACCACGATGGATGCAACACACCATAGCCGGTAAAAGGGCCAGCTTGTAGCCGAAAGTCAACTTTACGGTAGATAGAATGAGGGTGCGGCTGATCCTTTCTATCATTCAAGACGCAGTTGTGCAACCAGAGCATCAGGTATCCCGCCAGCAAGGCCATAGGGGACAACTTGTGTGTTTCCATATAAAAGAAGCTGAGCTCCTCTTCGAGTCCACTCAGCTCGTCAAGGGGTTCATCCTCTTCCTCCGAGGATCTCTCAACTTTCTCACCCCCGACAGCCAGTTCCTTCTGTGTCTCGATGGAATCAGCCACTTTATATTGGGACTGTGGCACCCGAACATGAATCCTATTGGACTCCTATGGCTCCGGAAATAGGTAGCGAGTCAAAGTCGTGATGTGAGGAGAAGACCCCTCAGTAGATTTCTTCTTCTTTTTCTTCGAATACCTCTAGCAAATGCCGTGATGACATAACAATTATTGGTACACCGCCAGGATTTTTGGGTTCTCTGCTTCCAACTTTCCGAGTTTTTCATTGCTCGGGATAAACTCTTATAAGTTTCGTCACCCTAAGTGAGTTTTGAGATAAGATACATCTCATGCAAGGCCAGTCCCATCTCACCGTCGGGCGTAAAAAATGTCCATGTGCGAAGGTTGTACAACTCTATTAAGGCAACGAACATGGATGGTTCATCTCCAAACCGTAACATGTACCCTCACGGCGAAGAACAAGTCGGCAGCCCTAAGCTCTCGTTCGTACTTTTTTAGAATCTACTCGGTCAGACGGCCCCAGGAGGCATTATAATGTGTCTAGCTGAGAGTTCATAACTGTCTTGTGGGATAGGTTTCCTTCTTGGCAACTTGATGAAGGAATGTGCCCGTCGCATATACGCTGTGGTTTGGTCCCAGGTTACTTTCGACGAGAGCAGGCTTCAGTCCCAGCAGGGAGTACGAGGGAAACTCCTTCACGCTATAAAACTCTATTTTGTTCTTTTCGGTACCATACAGAATATTGCCAAAGAGTGACCCCGGCGGGTCAGGGGTTAAATTGTAGCACATCTACCATTGACCCATCATCATCTTCAGGTCCGACAAAGGCATATGACATTCAAAGGAAGGAAATGACATCTCCGTCTCGCAGAATATTAAAGACCAATTCTTCCTAGTCATTACTATCTCAGGCTTAGAAGATTCTAGTGCATCACCAATCAAGAACTACGGTTTCTTGAAGTAGTGCTTCCCATCTTTAGCGGGGATCTCCCCCGAGTTGATCTGACTCAACAAGAAGGAAGGAGTCTACTCGGCGATCATCTGTTGTCGCTCAAGCGGAAGATCCTTGTCAACCTATTTCTGGAGCGCCACAGCCAGGTCCCTAAAATTCATGTTCAAGGGTAGCGGGTTGTGCCCGAAGACTAGTTCGCCTGAAGGTGTGGCGGGAAAAGTCACTGCAAACAACCACAAATGAGTTAGATCAGAACCATTGAGAAGTATCAATAAGGATATACATATGTGGCTTCGGCACACATGCGACCACGCAAACCATGCGGCTTAGGCACCCATGCGGCCAAGTCAGCCATGCGACCTAGTCACCTATGCGACAGAGTCAACCATGCGGTCTAGGCACCCATGGCGCCAAGTCGGCCATGCGGCAGAGCTCGACCATGCGACGTGGTTGTCCATGCGACAGTGAGAACTTGGTGCATATATATATATATATATATATATATATATATATATATATATATATATATATATATATATGGGTATAACTGACCACATGTGTTCCAGAACCCGACTTCATCTCCACAAGACTACCCTTGATCGACAATTGAACGTCGGTGGGGTACGACGAAGGGTCCCTTGCAGCAATGCAACCTTTTTCTTTGCTCGTCCTTGTCCTTGTCCTTGCCCTTGTCCTTGCCTAAGGGACTTTCTTCGCAGCGACAGCGGCGGAGGAGACAACCTTGGGAGTCATGGCAGCAGCAGAGAGGAAGAAGAGAAGAAAGTTTGGTAAAAAACTATCTCTCTCCTCAAAGCTATATATAGGACGACGACATTCGGTTAGGGATAATGATGGCGAACGGTTCGAATCCTGATCTGCCATGATACATGTAATGCTCTACCCCTGACGGCGCAGAATCCCTAGGTGATTCGCTCGAGGATCGAAGCAAATTAAGGCATTAAATAATCCGATAGCCTGTTAGAGACATCTATGCGGCCATGATACCATGCGACCACCCTTTTTATTCAAAGTATTCCAAACTTGTCATTTTGGAAACTTTGAAGGGGGTCTTGTAGAAGCGTAAAAATCATATATGCCTCATAGAGGTCTTGTCCCCAAAAAAATGATAACATACTATAGAGTAGCCACATGCGGTCTGAATAACCTAGCCATAGAGGAGCCATATGCGGCCTAATCAACCAAGGAGCTGGAAGCCGCATAGTACACCCTATGTGGCCTAAACAACAACAGAATATGGGGGGCCCATAAGACCCCCTTGACATGACATTAAATGCCTGGCCGACTCTCTGACACATCACTCATCACACTGAGATGCTTCGAGACTCATGAAGATGGCGGCTCAAAAAAGATGCAAAGTCACATCAACTCATTAATGGCCTCGTCAGATGTGCCACACCACGTTCTCACTTATATGTAGCTACATACCCATACGGCCTCATCATCATGCGGCCTGAGTGTCCATCCTACCAAGGCCAAACGAGAGCACGTATGCGGCCACAATGCTATACGACCAAGATGTTATACGGCTCTCAACTTATATGATCTTTCTTTTACAACAGAAGAAGATTTCTTGCACGATCAATGCTGACTATGTGTCCAATTGACCAAGTCACGAATACAACGGGTTGAAAACAATCTTGAGATCTCATCAACAACATATCTTAACCAAGACCACGTGGCAGCCAGCCCTTGGCTTGTGAGTACAGTTACAACCACATTATGTTAAAGGATCCCTATGCGGCCACCAAACAAAGGCATATACGATATCGATTATCCGTCAGTACGAGCTACGTACGTGCACACAAGCTTAGGAAAGAGAAAAAAAAAGAGCATCCTCATTACCTATTCAGATTGTCAACGGAGTAAAGAAGCCGCTGTAGCGCTCGATCTCCATCGTCACGACCCAGATAAAAAATATTGTACTTAGATATTCTGTCTAGGATCTCTTCGTACTTTTTTGTTCATTGTTTAAAAAAGTTCATTCACAACTTATAACAGAGAACAATAATGTTGGGTATCGCCTCCATCACATTATTCTAGTGGGGGCATGCGGTAGGATCCTCAACTGGCATCTTGACCTGCGACAGGTTGGTGTTGGCATTCTGTAATGCCTCACTCAGAGAAACCTGAGTGTCTTTGGAGAGTTGGAGAAGCTCGAATAGTGAAAACTTTACTAGAGTATTAGCCATTTGTGCCAAGATATCAAAGTTGTTTAGGTTCTCCAGCCCCTAAGTGGTGTCTTTGCGTAGCGGTATATCAAAGCGAGTTTCTTTCTGCTTAGACTTGTCCACTGCCGGAGGCTGGGATGGACCCAGATCGAATGTTATACCTACGGTGGTTAGGAGTGCACCATCATCAGGGATATTATACTCTTGTTGGTACCCCAGTCCTGACCTTATTGTTCTTGCTATAGCTTCTTCATAAGGGAGAGAAACCGTGTAGCAGACTTGGACTTCTTTCCCTTGAACTTGGTGGCAAAAGGTGTTGCATGCTGCATCAAGTTAGGAGCAAGATTCAGATGAACCCACATGACCTCCCCCCATGATATGGTGAGAGGTATTAGCTCGACTGTTTAATCATGAGCTGGCAGGAGATTAACAACCTCCATTATTTCCCTGGGGATCAGGATCACTTCATCTTGGGCTTCCATTGTCGAGAAGTTATCGAACTAAAGAGATACCATGTTAGCGACAACTATTTTTCATAGAAGTCCAAGGTGAGGGCCTTGGTGTCAAGCAAATGCTGGATGTACTACTTTAATGTATAGTAATCCCACGTCGCATGGTGGACGTATCGATGGTAGTGGCAGTACTTCGGATTATTCACATCGACTGCCTCAAAAGTGCGCTTAATGATGGGGAGATAAAGGTTATTTCTCTTTATTAGCATGTCAAAGATTGCCATGATGTCATCATCTTCGAAGGAATAAGTTTTCTTCGATTTTGGAGCCTCTGCGGGCTTTTTCTCAGTCTTTTTGGTTATATTGGCGACAAGAGCCCGCTTTGCCATCCCGGGCGCTATTGTCGTTGTTGTTGTTGTTGTTATTGTTGTTGTAAGGACGTTTTCCCCTATCATCAACGACGGGGATCTATATTCCCAAGAGGCGGACGATATTTACTTTCTTCTCAGCACCGACAACAATTATGATGAACACCGTCCAGTCTTTAAACTGAGAGTTGCTAATCCAAAGTCTGACTATGGGGAGAAGATTTCTCTGGCAGGTGTCCATCTGCGTGGACTAAGGGTTACTGAGGTGTAACTTTAGCGCCGCTTGCCTGTATTGCTCGATATATTCTCGTACAGACTATTTATCCCTTTGCTTTATGTTAATTAAAGATGATATCATCATGTTATTTCTCCTGTTGTAGAACCGAGCAAAGAAAATACCTTTGATGTCGTCAAACGATGAAATACAGTTGTCTTGGAGGCTGCAGAACCAATCAAAGGCTATTCCAGTCAATGCCCCGATAAATAGCTCGGTTAAGAGGGCATCGTTGCGAGGAAGATGCCCCATTATCGTCTCGAAGTAACTCATGAATTGACGGGGAGATATCTTTCCATCAAATAGAGTCAAGTTAAAGTTCTTGTACTTGGGAGAGTATGGTACATCTATCCTCTCGAGGGGATACGGTTTTCGGATCCCGAGATCGCGTAGTGAATCTTGATTTCCCATTGAGTCTAGGAGGGCTCAGAGTTGTCGCACCTCCAGCAATGCTTCCCAAGCTTTATCGACTATGGAAGGAGTAGATGATCCAAGAAGGGGATGATTACCACCATCGGGTGGAGCGGTTGCATTTGAATTCTCGTTTATCCTGGAGTCCAGGCTTGCTTGACCAGAGGCCCTTGTTGGTTGTGTGGCTATATTTGCCTTGATCTCCAGCATTGTCTAGGTCAAGGCCTGCATTTACGTACTCATGGTTTATATTATGGCCTCGGGGGTTTTGAGGCATTGTCGATCGTTAAGGCCCTCATGATCGTTCCCTTTCATGTATGATGTTCTCACATAGGAAGAAATGGATGGGACGGTGGATGTCGCACTTTTTGCCTCAGACTCTCACCATGAATAGTCATCCGAGAAAGTTGGTAGTGCCGCATCCTCTTTAAACTCTGAGGGAACACTGCCCCCAGTGTAGGAAGCTGTATCCTCTTGACAAGGGTGGCTACCCCCAGGGAACTCAGCATATGCTCCTTGGGAATCATCGACTTCTCGGAATGCTGAATTATCATAGAGGTCCAAGGGATTACAACCCCCAGCTTGCGTAGCCACTTAGGTTCCTGAGAAATAACTACCCCCAGTGGATGACAACTTCTTCTTTGAGCGGGTGCCCAGGAAAATACCTTCCGCGGGTTCCGCTACCGGTCCTCCTGGGACCCATCTTCTTGACTCATAGGCCGAGAGAGACAGACTGGAGGTGCTGGACTTCTGACCTCCCATCATGGAGGGGGCCTTTCGAGCAGAATAACCTGAGACAATGGAAAGATCCTCTTCCTCTAATGGTTGCACTTGTTCTCCGGGTTACAGCTGGGTGGGTATCTTTGGTTACAACCATTGGAATATTGACTGCCTATTTGTGGGTATTGCTACTTTGTTATAGCATCAGTTGATGATAATGCTGGCATAGTGATGCCCTGGGGAGGATACTTCATATGTCGTAGTTAATTCTTCCGCTTTGCACTTATGATTGATCACGTTGAACAAGTCAAGCGAGGGCTGATTCACCTTTGCACCCTTCTTATAAGTCTGGGTAAACTGAGCACATGGGTGCGTAGGTGTTGACTTTGCTTCCAAACCTGGGGTTCGTACAAGAACATTCCCTTATATTGCTAATGGAAGACTCTTTAAACTGACCCTGTCCAATTGACACTAAGGGGTGGACTCATGGGTCATTTTTGTACAACTTTCCTTCAGGGGCATGCATTACAATTAGCGGTGCCTGCTGACGGTCGGTCGAATAAGCAATATCTTGAGCTTGGCGAGCTCATATTGCCCTAAAATTCTTCTTCCTAGCATACGCCGATGTGTAGTATGAAGATTCCAAGTTTACATCTTTGCCTTTCTCAACATGGCGTATGTAGTCAGTCCTGCGTGAGATTCGGTCAAAAATGGAACTTAAGTTCCTTTTCTAGCTGCATGCAGCCATCTTCCTGCATCCGTCGATCGGTGCCGCATAGTCCTCCTTATGCGACTTTTGACGTGGCCGTATGAAACGTGTCAAAGTACTCAAAACTATTGGCATCGTAGTATTTTTCTCTCCCATAGCTCAAGTGTTGAGCACTTTCCTTGTTAGAAGAGGTTGGCATATAAAGGGCATCAACTCGTATGGACGCATAATGTGTGTCCCCTGCGACAGTGAGAAGATAGGGAGTGCATGCTCCGCAGTTGGGTGAGGCACAACGGCCTTTATAACCCATGTCCTGCCGATCTTCTTAGACTTTTCCAGCCTTGGAGAAGTATCACCATCAGAGAGCATTTTCTCAAAGGCTTGTTGGTCGAAGCGTACAACAAGCATCATCTGGGTCGAACCTAGCTTCGATACGTCGATCTGCGTCACGACCTTCTCATCAGAGGAGAAGGAAGTCCCTAGCAAAGTCGCCAACTTGTTTGCCATTGAAATAAGTTTGGAAAACCTTCGTTTAATAACAAACAAAAAAAGTACAAAGTAATCCTAGACAGAAAATCTAAGTACAATATTTTTGATCAAGGTAATATGATGATGGAGATCGAGTACTACAATGATTCTTTTACTCCGTTGACGGTCCGACGAGGGAATAATGATGCTCTATTTTTTCTTCTCTCTCATGATCTTGTGTGCACGTACGTAGCTCACCTGGTGAGATATGGTCTCTAAAGAAGAAAAACCATCCATTGGAACGTCAAAGTTTCTCTTATTTAGAGCCATCATGCTGATGGGCTATAGGTGCCGCATGTGCTTCTATTTGGTGGTCACAGGGGGCTCCTTCAACATAATACGATTACAACTGTAGACGTATACTATGGGCATGTTTCCATGTGTACAACCTTAACAGGATGTAGTTGAATCCGTACCGAGCTACCACGTGGACGTTTGTTGCGATTTGCTGTTGCTAAAGATCTGGGCTGTTCTCATCATTTGTTTGTGTGACTTGGCCAACTTAACACATTGTCACACCCATTCTCAGATTTGGTATTCATGAATTTATGATATTAAAATTTTTTTGTAAATATATTCAATCTGTATTTACATGTTGGTTCCTGTTAAATATGTTGAATTTATTTAATTATATTCCTATTTTTTATGGAAGAATACCCGAGACTAGTAGTGAACACCTTGGCAATTGCCATGGACCTGTGCTAGGACCCGTATACAAGATGGATACCAGACCTGGTTCACTCTTGGAGCCACTAAGCCTATTTTGGATGGTTGAGATTTGGTTAGAGAGTGTCATGACTTAATCTTAGGGCTAACCTCATTTCTCCACTTTGTGTGTGTGTGTATGTGTGTGTGTGTGTGTGTGTGTATGTGTGTGTGTATATATATATATATATATATATATATATATAATTTTATCTCTCCTCTCTCATTCTTCCTCATTTCTACTTTCCTTCTTATTTCTTCTTCCTCCTTCCCTCGAGAGCTCTTATTGACCGAAACCGTAAGCCCTATCCTTAGACTTGGTTCTAGAAAAATATTTGTTAGTCCATCAAGGCAAGTACATCTTGCTCAAATTGGTGAAGCTATAGATTTTTATATTTTTTATATGATTAGTAAATTAAAATGGGGTTGATGGAAATTGTTCTCCTTGATATTCTTATCAGTTTTAGTTCTTGGAGTTTTTGGTTTTGATGAACGATTTTGAGTAGATCATAGTTTTAAAGTTAGGGTTTTCATGGTTCCAAAAGTTTTTCTTGATTTTGAACTATAAAAATGAGGTATTCAAAAAATTAGTTTTTTTGGTTGATGGAGCACTTCATTTAGAGTATTTTGGCTTGTGTTTTACTTGATTCGGAGTAAAAATGATATTTTTATGAAAAAAATATTTTTTGGGTTTTTGGAGCTTTTTTGCCATGGCTGAACTTGCTGTCTGGAGAAGGCGAAGTTCTCATGCGACCAACGCAATATGCGGCCGAGACTTCCATGCAGCATGATCCTTATGCGGTTGGACTCTTTGCCGCATAACCAACTAGCATGCGTCCATCTTGTTGGATGCATGACTGACCTTTACACAAGTGTTCTAGAGCTAATCCTTGAACCCCTTATGTTTTCACTCGCTGAACGAATGAGAAATTTGCTAATTCCAAGAGACCTCCATGCAGCATCGACCTCTATACGGCAAGCAGAGTATGCGGCCACTTTCCTTCGGACACATGACTCTGATTGTTTGGCACATCTTTTTATGGTTTTTGTCTTTTCTCTCTGACACATCCATCACTTCAGTCAGCTCACTAACACGCATTTAATACACGTTACTTCGGCACTTGTTCCAAGAGAGTATACTTTTGTTCGGAGCATACGACTTGGAGCAGTATCCGGCCTGGGGTAGCATGCGGCCTTGTCACGCCCCAGTCCTAAAATACATAGGACTAGGACACGTGAGCATGCCAGCCGTATGAATATGGCACTCCAATATATGGAACCCATAACACACGTACGCTGTATATGAATAACAAAATCCATAAGTGGTATAAATCCAACACAAGTCATATGGTATAATCTAGATCTTATCCATAAAATCAATATAATTAAATAACCAGTAGCTATGAAACTAGATCTCTATGAAAAGTATCTAAAGGTGACAGTCAGATGGAAACAAATCCACTACCGAACTAAAATTTAGAATAGTCAAGATACATACACATAAGAATATCAACTACCAATCATGGGCTCGACGCGAAGACCTCATCGCAAATGCGTAGCAAGTCCGGATCTGTGCTCCTGCGAATACTCATGAACAATACACCTGGAAAGGGACCAGGTCCTCAGAGGGACATAACAAGATACATAAAAGCATGCTATAAAGTAAATACTATAAAAACTTAAGGATGACCTAACCATCTAAGTGAAATGCAACTTGAGGACAACTTTGAGAGTATGGGAAAGTGTAGGCTAGACATATGCTGACGTAATTCACCAATCGTGACAACTGGCTAGTATATGCCACATATGCCCCCATAGGAGGGCGCTCAGTAATAACGTCCATCTCCGAAGAGCATGGCAGCAGTATATCGGCCATATCGCTCCAGAGAACGTGGCAGCAGTATAGTATATATATCGTCCATATCGCTTCGAAGAACGTGGCAGCAGTATAGTATATATTGTCCATATTACTCCGTCGAGTGTGGCAGCAGTATAAAGGAAGTGGGGTGTCCCATACGCCTACAAGTCGTCCTCCCCGCCCAATGATCTAAGCATGTTGTGTCCACAACACGCGTCAGCTACTATGCCTCGGCGTCGTAACTATTGATCATAGACTATCGTTAGAGCAAGGGTCCATCCTTACAACCAAACAAGGACAAGGATGGAACCATCGTACCACGCTAGTCTATGCTCCACCTACTAATAACTGCAAAGTCTTCTAACATGCATCACTATTAGCAGTTATACCCTATCCGTCGCACGCCTACACGTACAGGTGGCCAACCACATACACAGGACCGTGCCCTACATGAGACTCACAACACGTGTACGGAATGTGTCAAGGCCTGGGAGTCATACCAATAACTCCACAACTTTATGTGGGTCTACTAGACACTAGGTCAGACACCATCCTAACGTCAACGCCTCCGTTGACTGCACCCGAGTCTCTCTCAAATGCGCACAATTAAATAAATAAATATGCAACTAATAATACAGAATTTAAATAGTACAACAAGGCAAGGTATACTTGCCTGGCGAGAAGGCTGCGTAGCACCAATAATCTGCTTCTGAAGTCGCACAGATAAATCCAACAGGTCTCCGGGGTCAGCATGCACAGGTACGGAAATTGGGGGTGACTATTGCGGGTTGTCTGGCAAGGGTGATGGGTTTATGATGATGGTTGAAGTTGATGACTATGACGACGATGATAATAATGATATGGATAACGATGACGATGGAAGCGATGATGATGATGGTTCGAGATAATGGTGAGGACAATGTTGAGGATTATAGGGATAATGATAATATTGATGATCCTGATGATGGGGATGATAACGATGTCGGCATCGATGGCGATGGTAAAGATAATAGAGGTGGGGATAATGGTCGTGGATGATGAACAAGTTATTAGGGTTGGTGTTAATAATGATGGTGATATCAATAAGATGATGATTACATGGTGGTGCTAACGAGGAAGAGGATGGTTTGGGTCGGTATTGATGACGAGGACGATGGCGTGGACATTGGTGACTAGGATGATGATGATGTGGATGATACAGTAGGTGGTGGTATCTGGACTCCGGCCAGGGGTCCAGCCATGGAGGAGGAGCTCAAGCCAGGGGAGTCCGGCCAGTGGGGGAGGAGTTCGGTCAGAAGGAGGAGGAGGGCAGGGAGCAGGAGGAGGTCAGGGTGGTGGTGCTGGTGCAGTGGTGGTCGCATTGGGGGGTGCTGCTCCGGCCATGGGGAGGCTGAGCAAGGCGGAGGAGGTGGAGACATTGCTCGAGGGGAGAAGACGGTAGTCATGGAGAGTCGAGGACGGCGGAGTACAGCGGCTCGGGTCGCTCTTGCAGGCGGATGCACGGCGGGGGTGTTCAGTCGAGAGAGGGAATAGAGGGGGAGGCTACTGTGTCGAGCCGGTTGACCAGGCGGAGGAGCTTCGGTCAGAACGGGGCCAGAGGAAGGTTATGGAGGAGACGACAATGGTGGTGAAGATGGTGCTGATCTGGGTGGCGGTGGTTCATCGTCGGGGAAAATGACCGGAGGGAGTGGTCGCGAACAGCAGCAAGTCTAGCCGGTCAGGTCGTACCCCCGGCGGTCTCCAGTGTCGTTCAGAAGGCTGCGGGCAGAGGGCAGCGACGCGGAGGAGGAAGAGAAGGACAGGAAAGCGAGGGTGTGCGCGGCGGTCGGGGTTCACCGGAGGAAGGTGCAGCGTTCAGGCGGAGGAATGGTGCACGGCCAGATCAGGTGGAGGGGTCGAGCCAGGGTCATCGTTCAGGTGACAACTATCGTCGAGGTGAAGTTACTCGACATTGCGGGAGTTCAGCAGCGGGTCGAGGCTCCGGTCAGGGAGGTCCGGCGAGGTTGAGTCGAGAAGGGAGGAAGGAGAAGGAGTTCGACGAGGGAGAGGGGGCTCGGTGTGGCGAGGTTCAGCGGGGTCTTCGGCGGTCGGCCGAGGAGGAAGGCAGGCGTAGGGGAGAGGAGATCGGCTAGCCGGACTCCGGCGAGGCTGACCGAGCTCCAGCGTAGGGAAGGGGACGATGAACAGGAGCTCGGGGGAGGTCGGCTGTGTATAAGGTTAGGGATGGGTTGGGATTAGAAAATAAAGAAAGGAAAAGAAAATTTGTTTATATACATGTGGACTTGGGTTGGGTGTTTGACCTAAAAGCTTGGTTTGACTTGGTCAACACCTCTAGAAATTGGCCTTGGGCTCACATGGGAATGTTGGGGAGGGCTATATATTGCATTAATTAAATGCAAGGATTGGTTTAATATACGGGGCGATGTGCGCGCGTGGCACATCCAAAAAAATTACAGAAAAATCCATGTGAAGGAAAAATTGGGTTTCTTCATGTATTGTCCAATGGTGGGGACACCTCAATGTGTTTTTGCATAAAAGTCCCCAAAAATTAAAAAATTACACAAAGACAAAAATTAGATTTAATTAATTAAAATTACTGCGCACGATGTTCCGGAATTAATTAGGAGTACCTGGAAATAAAATTAGGTCGGACACAAGTGTCTGGGGCATAGAAGATGCAGTGTAGAATATTAATAAAATTCGGGTGGTACAAAACGGTAAAGATTATGTCTCCAATTTCGATTGGAACGCACAAGGGTACAAAGTCAGGATTTATTCAGAATTAATAACTAACGTTCGTGACGTTTATTGTGCAAGTAAAATATAGCACCAGAGAGCATGATTATAAGTTACACAAAAGTCAGAAAGGTAGGCGGGCACGTCTAGGACAATGTTGTAAAATTTGCAGATAGGCAATGGCTAGCGTAGTGCTCCAATTAACGAAGCAACGGTAAGGTGCTCTACGCGATAAAATAATGTACAGTTAAATCAAATGTCGTGTTCTAAATTCTAATTGGGTTCAAACTAGCCCTAATTCCACTATATAAGCCAAGTAAACCTAATTTTAGGTGAGGGGGTTTACAATCTACCCAACTTAGAAATAATTTTGTCCTCAAAATTAAAATAAGGCATAATTGGTTTAACTCCTTCACTTGGGTACGTAAGGCAAGTTAAATCACAATCTCTTCTAAAATTTAACTTATTCAAATCCATCGAAATCCCTTTCAAATTGAACCATTATATAAATTGAACGTCAACACATCGCGTTGTCTTCTCCATTCTAAATTTAATAATCCACATTCAATCTAATTTGAATCTCTATGACATCTCACATCAGAATTTGCATTGCCATCTTCAACTATTAAAATCTCCTCGAGAAAACAATTATAATCAACTATTATTTCTATCCTCAACTTGTGACTTTCGTAATCTTCATTTTTTAATTTCAAATTATATCCTCAATATTTTCAAATAGGTAATCCCACAATCAGAATTTCTTTAAATTCAATCCTCAAATTTCGAAATTTAATCCATCCATGTCCATGTTTAGAGTTCTATTTACTTTCCTCGAGGTTTAAATCGTTGATTCAACCTTCAATATTAAATTTAAGTCATGTGCTAAAAATAAAATTCATTGATCCTCATCCTCTTACTTATTCGTCCAAAATTCTAGAATTTAAAATGACTTGAACCTTTCAATCAGATTTAGCTCGATCATAATCTAAAGAAATTCCTCTCAAGCTGATAAATGTAACTGTTACCCAACTTAGAGTTTACCCATCAATCACATAAGGCTCTTTCATTTAAGAAAACTCATTCCTCAATTTTAATTAATCATGTTACTCAATCCTCAAAATTTAATGCCAAATACATTACATGTGATATGCCCTTGGTTACAAAATAATTATCAATTAATGTGTTTGGCCCATAGGGTACATCTAATACTATCCGTGTATCAACTTATGCAAAGCACTAGGTTTCGTCTTTCCGAAATAAGGGAAGACGGAAAACAATAATAAAGAGTTCAAGGGGGAGGTAATAGATTAGGAGTATAGGGGTCAAGGCGTTTAAAGAATGCAATAGGAATTGTCAAGGCAGTTGTGGATTGAAATCCTAGTTTGGGTAATTCTTATTCATATGGTCGCATCGGTACAGTTATGTAACGGATACGATATGCTCATACATATCTAGAGGACAAGTACATTCGTCTACTAATCACTATATATCTCAATCCACGTAAAGTAGTTATATGAAGGGCGAACCAAGCGCACTATGGTTGATCAGACCGTAGTACACTGATTCTGAAATATATTATTGTATGCATCCAATAATACATGTGTCATGAACAAGCTTAATAAAAGGATGAGCTTGCAAAACTAGGCTGTAACAGAAGCATATGTCGAGGTAATACAAAAATATAAGTATGCTAGATTATGATGAAAGGAGGTACAAAAATAATTTAAATTCATAAAACCAAACAAGAATAAGACTCTATAGTCTCTCTAGTTGTCATACTCACTCATTATCTAAGTCGCTAGTCGACCAGATAGGGGTATGGACCTTTAATTTCTACAGTCTGAATAAATACTATCTTCTTATGCAAGTCTAAAGTTGTGTCATCCTATTATACTTCATCAATGGGTAAATAGGGCTATGTGATACTATGTTATGAGGCATACTACCCAACATAGAATAATAAACTAATACTGTGACATCTTAAGGGGATACTACAAATTAATAAATTCCTTGTAAATAAAGTACAATTCTTATTGGGCTATACGAGGAACGGATCTTAGTACTTATTAGGGTCTCCTATTGTATCATGTAAGTAATGGCCATCTTAAGTCTTAATCATAGTGTTCCTAGAATACAAGTATCAATAGTATGAATGGAGAAGTTACTGGTCTTCAAGGAAAAAGAGGATATAATCTATACTGAGGTGGGTTACATGTTATGTGATTTACAACTAAGAATAATCAGATCATAATCTAAGGGAACAACTCAACTATCAAATTCTAACTACCACGCACAAAATTCAAAGTTCAAATTACCAAACTATAACCCTAGCAAACTATATATCCTAACATAGAATAGGATCACTTGGCTTATAATCAGAGGAGTCGAGTGGCACGAGTTAAAAGATGGAGAAAAGAAGAATCATAATTTAATCTTCGCGTAATTAGCGAACGCTAAGGTTGCAGGGGGTCAAGATATAAAATTAAAATAGAGGGGCTCAAGATAATATCATGGTTTCCTAAGGGGAAGGTGGCGAGCAATTCTCCGTGTTTGAGGTATGATCTCAAGGGGAATGTCATACTCGTTGCTCTGGGCTTCCTGAGGTACTGTCTGCTAATATCACGACAAGAATCTATATTCTAACACTATCTCACTATGCACATTAGGTTCAGTCCTAGCATTCGATCTCGGATTTCTATTGGTTCCTCAATACTGGGGTCAAATATTAGGGTCAAATCTCTAACTAGCTCTTAGTAGTGCCTATACTACTCTTAGGTCATTCATGACTATAACAAGAAATAATGGTAAATTATTCTATAGGTGAGGGACGCTAGGGTTCATTAAGCGTTCTAACTAAGTGGTGTGTCAATATCCTAGCTGTACTCTTAATAGGAAGGTTACCCTACTTATCATCCTATTTATAGGGACTTCTATATTCTAGGAGAAGGCTACACTCAAGGAACTAATGGGAAGGCACATGAATCAAGCAGAATGCAATTATTCAACAGAATAGATTGGAAGGAGGATGAGCAATAGTCAGTTGTGGATGAGTTCCTATACTCTAATCCTAGGTGCAGGCTTGCTTGGTACAGTAACGTAACCGAGACAATATGCTCTTGACCTGCATGGGCCACCACTAAAAATATGTCACACCCCAGTCCCAAAATATGTAGGACAAGGACACGTGAGCATGCCAGCCATATGAATATGGCACTCCAATATATGGAACCCATAACACACGTATGCTGTATATGAATAACAAAATCCACAAGTGGTATAAATCCAACACAAGTCACATGGTATAATCTAGATTTCATCCATAAAATTAATATAATTAAATGACCAGTAGCTATAAAACTAGATCTCTATGAAAAGTATCTAAATGTGACAGTCGGATGGAAATAAATCCACTACCGAACTAAAATATAGAATAGTCAAGATACATACACATAAGAATATCAACTACCAATCATGGGCTCGACACGAAGACCTTATCGCAAATGCGTAGCAAGTCCGAATTTGTGCTCCTGCGAATACTCATGAACAATACAGCTGGTAAGGGACCAGGTCCTCAGAGGGATATAACAAGATACATAAAAGCATGCCAAAAAGTAAATACTGTAAAAACTCAAGGGTGACCTAACCATCTAAGTGAAATATAACTTGAGGACAACTTTGAGAGTATGGGAAAGTGTAGGCTAGACATATGCTGACGTAATTCACCAATCGTGACAACTGGCTAGTATATGCCACATATGCCCCCATAGGAGGGCGCTCAGTAATAACGTCCATCTCCGAAGAGCATGGCAGCAGTATAGTATATCGGCCATATCGCTCCAGAGAACGTGGCAGCAGTGTAGTATATATATCGTCCATATCGCTCCGAAGAACGTGGCAGCAGTATAGTATATATTGTCCATATCACTCCGTCGAGTGTGGCAGCAGTGTAAAGGAAGTGGGGTGTCCCACACGCCTACAAGTCATCCTCCCTGCCCAATGATCTAAGCATGTTGTGTCCACAACACGCGTCAGCTACTATGCCTCGGCGTCGTAACTCTGGATCATAGACTATCGTTAGAGCAAGGGTCCATCCTTACAACCAAACAAGGACAAGGATGGAACCATCATACCACGCTAGTCTATGCTCCACCTACTAATAACTGCTAAGTCTTCTAACATGCATCACTATTTGCAGTTATACCCTATCCGTCGCACGCCTACACGTACAAGTGGCCAACCACATACGCAGGACCGTGCCCTACATGAGACTCACAACACGTGTACGGAATATGTCAAGGCCTGGGAGTCTTACCAATAACTCTATAACTTTAGGTGGGTCTACTAGACACTAGGTCAGACACTATCCTAACGTCAATGCCTCCGTTGACTGCACCCGAGTCTCTCTCGAATGCGCACAATTAAATAAATAAATATGCAACTAATAATACAGAATTTAAACAGTACAACAAGGCAAGGTATACTTGCCTGGCGAGAAGGCTGCGTAGCACCAATAATCTGCTTCTGAAGTCGCGCAGATAAATCTAATAGGTCTCCAGGGTCAGCATACACAGGTACGGAAATCGGGGGTGACTGTTACGGGTTGTCTGGCAAGGGTGACGGGTTTATGATGATGGTTGAAGTTGATGACTATGACGACGATGATAATAATGATATGGATGACGATGACGATGGAAGCGATGATGATGATGGTTCGAGATAATGGTGAGAAAATATTGAGGATTATAGGGATGATGATAATATTGATGATCCTGATGATGGGGATGATGACGATGTCGGCGTCGATGGCGATGGTAAAGATAATAGAGGTGGGGATGATGGTCGTGGATGATGAACAATTTATTAGGGTTGGTGTTAATGATGATGGTGATATCAATAAGATGATGATTACATGGTGGTGCTGACGAGGAAGAGGATAATTTGGGTCGGTATTGATGATGAGGATGATGGCGTGGACATTGGTAACTAGGATAATGATGATGTGGATGATACAGTAGGTGGTGGTGTCTGGACTCCGGCCAGGGGTCCAGCCATGGAGGAGGAGCTCAAGCCAGGGGAGTCCGGCCAGTGGGGGAGGAGTCTGGTCAGAAGGAGGAGGAGGGCAGGGAGCAGGAGGAGGTCAGAGTGGTGGTGCTGGTGCAGTGGTGGTCGCATTGGGGGTGCTGCTCCTGCCATGGGGAGGCTGAACAGGGCGGAGGAGGTGGAGACAGTGGCTCGAGGGGATGAGACGGTGGTCACGGAGAGTCGAGGACGGCGGAGCACAGCGGCTCGGGTCGCTCGTGCAGGCGGATGCACGGCGGGGGTGTTCAGTCGAGAGGGGGAATAGAGTGGGAGGCTGCTGTGTCGAGCCGGTTGACCAGGCGGAGGAGCTCCGGTCAGAACAGGGCCGGAGAAAGGTTGTAGAGGAGACAACAATGGTGGTGAAGATGGTGCTGCTCTGGGTGGCGGTGGTTCAACATCGGGGAAACTGACCGGAGGGAGTGGTCGAGTACAGCAGCAAGTCTAGCCGGTCAGGTCGTACCCCCGGCGGTCTCCGGTATCGTTCAGAAGGCTGCGGGCAGAGGGCAGCGACGCGGAGGAGGAAGAGAGGGACAGGGAGGTGAGGGTGAGCGCGGTGGTCGGGGTTCACCGGAGGAAGGTGCAGTGTTCAGGCGGAGGAATGGTGCACGGCCAGATCAGGCGGAGGGGTCGAGCCAGGGTCGTTGTTCAGGCGACGGCTATCGTCAAGGTGAAGTTGCTCGGCGCTGCGGGAGTTCAGCAGCAGGTCGAGGCTCCGGTCAGGGAGGTCCGGCGAGGTTGAGTCGAGAAGGGAGGAAGGAGAAGGAGTTCGACGAGGGAGAGGGGGCTCGGTGTGGCGAGGTTCAGCGGGGTCTTCGGCGGTCGGCCGAGGAGGAAGGCAGGCGTAGGGGAGAGGAGATCGGCTCACCGAACTCCGGCGAGGCTGACCGGGCTCTAGCGCAAGGAAGGGGACGATGAACATGAGCTCGGGGGAGGTCGGCTTGTATAAGGTTAGGGCTGGGTTGGGATTAGAAAATAAAGAAAGGAAAAGAAAATTTGTTTATATACATGTGGACTTGGGTTGGGTGTTTGATCTAAAAGCTTGGTTTGACTTGGTCAACACCTCTAGAAATTGGCCTTGGGCTCACATGGGAATGTTGGGGAGGGCTATATATTGCATTAATTAAATGCAAGGATAGGTTTAATATACGGGGCGATGTGCGCGCGTTGCACATCCCGAAAAATTACAGAAAAAACTATATGAAGGGAAAATTGGGTTTCTTCACGTATTGTCCAATGGTGGGGACACCTCAATGTATTTTTGCATAAAATTCCCCAACAATTCAAAAATTGTACAAAGACGAAAATTAGATTTAATTAATTAAAATTACTGCGCACGATGTTCCGGAATTAATTAGGAGTACCTGGGAATAAAATTAGGTCGGACACAAGTGTCTGGGGCATAGAAGATACAGTGTAGAATATTAATAAAATTTGAGTGGTACAAAACGGTCAAGATTATGTCTCCAATTTCGATTGGAACGCACAAGGGTACAAAGTCGGAATTTATTCAGAATTAATAAATAACGTCCGTGATGTTTATTGTGCAAGTAAAATATAGCACCAGAGAGCATGATTATAAGTTACACAAAGGTCAAAAAGGTAGGCGGGCACATCTAGGACAATGTTATGAAATTTGCAGATAGGCAATGGCTAGCGTAGTGCTCCAATTAACGAAGCAACGGTAAGGTGCGCTACGCGATAAAATAATGTACAGTTAAATCAAATGCCGTGTTCTAAATTCTAATTAGGTTTAAACTAGCCCTAGTTCCACTATATAAGCTAAGTAAACCTAATTTTGGGTGAGGGGGTTTACAGGCCTGGGGTAGTATAAGGCCTGGGGCAGCATACGGCCAGCTCGTCCATGAAGCCAGTTTCTCATGCGCCTGATCAGTGTGTCCGGCCTGTCCCATACGGCAATCCATGCATGCACTTCTCATGCGCGTATGTGATCCTATGCGACCCTAGTAATCTATATACACGTTCCACGATTTCTAGGGTTTAATTATTTTATTTGGAATATTTCTTATCATACCCTATGTGGCTGATCGTGGCTTCTTGCTTGTGTTATTCTAAGAAAGAGTGGACTTAGTAACCAGACTGTGCTAGACCTGGATATGTGCTAGAACTGATTATATGCATAGTATGATTATATGCTGTAGTAGACCAAGTGGCAACCCAGAGTAAACTCAGATTAGTAGATTAACTTATCATTTTGTTCATTGAATAGAGTGAGGGGCGTAGTTCTGTTCGGAAGACGATCTGCAATTTTATTCCTTGTTTGGTTTAAGGATTGTGGATCTGCTCCAGAGTAGTTCACACTTTTTTCTCTTACTCACGTTCGACGACAAAATTATTAATTCGAGGATTTTACATCATAAATGTAGGCGTCCAATTGATTGATAGTCTATGTACCTGATTTGAGAAGATTATATTTTTGACCAAGTATCCCAATATGATAAGGCTCATACAACCAACTGTAAGTTTGGTGATTCGACCTAATTTCTTGTATCCGTGCTGATATAATTACTATGTGCTACGTATACATGTATTATAATGTGCACTAAGGTTTGACATAACTTGCTACGTGCTATGAGATTTTATGTTTTGTTTTGTGCATCGAGAATGCCTCCTATACTACACGATATATGAAATTATTATATTATTTCCCCAGCATGGGAATGGTATGTGGTTCAACAACCATAGCATGGTTAGGATGTTTGATTGATTTATTACATTATGCTTAGAGGAATCTAGATTTGGATCTCGAGCAAAAATATCGATTCGTACCTAGCATACACGTACCATGGTGCATCATCTAAGAAGGACGATCGTGTAACCGCGATACAATGTTCTAATAACTATAAGGCTAATTAAGTAACTAAACTTGTAGAGCATTGGGAGTGAATAGAATTTCGAGATCATGCGTAGTAGCTATCGTTAGGACATATGTCCTAGGGCTTCATGATGGTCCCCAACAGATACTCTATATCATCTACAATAATAGAGTGCACTATTCGACTATATTATGCATTATTACATATTACTTGCAGGTGGCCTTACGAGGGACTGGTGCTTACATACTATGTGCTATGCGTTTATTGGCTCGGCCAGCCCGTCTCACCATTAATATGATCTGAGGATTCCAACACTGCATTATTCTTCTGAGATAACTCAGACTCCACATAATAAGCCGTATGATTGATTGGCCGATCTAAAAGAGTATGTGCTGGTAGTCTAGGGACATGAATGATTTTGGTATGACGGTACTTGTCCTTGTTTGGTTGTAGGATTACGCCAATGTGTCACAGTAGGTCATGTACCGAAGCTGTATATTATATTTATATCTTAGCTTGTATTATGGCATGTGTGTCCTGGATTATATTGATGGGTTGTATCTTTGTCGTGTTCATAATTGGTGAATCGTAACCTGTCTTGGAGTAGTGCGACACCCCTTATCCTTGTTTGGTTGTAGAGGTATCCTACTACTCCGATGAAAGGTCATACGCTTGCAATTGTGGCACAAATTTTCTATTTTATGTACTTTATTGATTTTTTGCTTTTTTTACTTGTGCTCCTATGTGGTACTTGCTATCGGTGCCAGACCCCGCTGGTTTTGTTTGGCCAGGTTTAGTAGCAGAGCCCGAGGATCATGTCATGTATTTGACCGATGGTGCACACCAGGAGGATATCCGCCGAGAAACTTGAGTGGGTTTCTTCTCCCCCACTATGAGTATCCATTTTTATTACCTTTTTGGCGTTTAGCCAATGATACCTATCAGCCGATTTATCTGGACGTTAGTTTCTCTACATAATTGTATATTATTCAGACTACGGCTGACTTACAATCATGTACTCTTGATAATGTACTAGTGTACCATCCTGTATAACTAGTCTCATGATCATTCTGATATAGCGTTAGGGACGCCTAACTGCTTTATCTTACATGTTCATTCTTATTGTTTCTTGGTTGATGATTGAGATATAGATGTTCTTGACCCTAGGTGACTTGATTATAGCATGCACCCCCTTGTCTGTAGACAACCTTAGCACATTGTAGGCTACTTTGGTATTCCGTAAGATATGGTTGTCTAAGTCACTCTCCCGCTCTCTAGTATTTTGGTTCTGGGGTGTGACACACGTGGCTCGCATTTAGTTGAAAAGAATTACTTCAGTCGTAAAAGGAAGCTTTCGCCTCAGAAAACCCTGCCATGTTGGACGTATGGAGTCTGGGATACAACAGACGCATGGAACGCATAGATTCTGGAACACATGGGGCCAGAGACATATGGAACACATGGATTCTAGAAGGCATGGGGCCAGAGACGCAAGGAACGGATGGAGTCTGGAATGCATAAGGCCAGAGATGCATAGAGTCTGTAATGGATGTGGCCTCGTACACTTGGCATTGCACGTATGTCAGATGTTCATGCTGACGTGAGGTTCTGTCATTTTGCGTGCTTACGTCTTTCGAGGCATTAAGAAAGAATTTTTTGTCAGAATTCTGTGTCAGACATAATATTTGTGTCAGGTTTTTTTGTGGCCAGTATTGGGGCACAGGGATGCTTAAGGGAGTAGTGATGCATGGCACTGCTGGCGCATACGGACACTAGTTACTTAGTGGCCCATGGCACTGCTGGTGCATGGGAACACTAGTTACTTAGTGGCGCATGGCACTGATGGCATAAGGGAACACTAGTTATGAAGCGGTCAACGTATAAAACTGAATCATTATGGCACCGGGGGATTGATCACTGCGGCGCATGGCCTTTGATTACTGTTGGTGCATAGTAGCTAATTTTATGGGCTACATAGTCGTTCTACGACCTGATTTCTTTTGAGTCGATCTTGGGGTGTACGTTTGTTGGGCGTATGGATCTAGATTTTTCATGTTTCTGTAAGACCCCCTTCAAAGTTTTCAAACCGATAAGTTTGGAATACTTTGAAAAAGAAGCATAGAGGAGAAGACCTTGGGCCGTATCTGAGTGACATGCCGCATAGGCATGTTGTCGTACAGGCTCTTCCTCCAGGCTGTCAGATCATTAAATGCCAAGATTTGGCTCGATCTTTGAGAAAATTTCTTGGGGATTCTGAGTCAATGACAGTTTTCGAGTAGATAAATGATGATCATGCAAATCGATAATTCAGGTTCATCCTCATAACTATCTGGTTTATCGCCTCGACCTTCTCACGTGCCTTAGGAGCCTATAAATAGGCGGGCTAGGAAGGAGAGAGAAGTTTTGTCTCTCATCTTCTCCCTATTTTGTGAAATAAGATGCCGAGGCCTACTGTCTATCTCGCCGAGGGGTTTGTCAAGAGCGGCGTCGATCCATGCCCCCCCTAATATTGGTGTTCTTTTTGGAGGTAGGTGTGTGTCATGATGGCAGGTACACAGTGACACAAGTACACGGCTCACAGCATGGATGAGAAATCATCTAGGACACCCCCCCACAAAATTTTATCACTTGGATGAGCAATCATTTGCAACATTCGCATAGAGCCAATATGTGGCTTGGTCTAATGGATGAAAACTTATCTGCAGCATGTACGCAGAGCCTATCTGTAGCTTGGCCGCATGTTGAGGAATCATCTGCAATAATGTGCATAGAGCCTTTATGTGGCTTGGTCACATGGATGGGAATTTATTTGCAACATGCACGTAGAGCCTATCTGTAGGTTTATCGCATGCATGAGACCTCCTCTTGCTCATGCGTGCGGACTTAGCTATCTCGAGACGTCCCTTCCAACATGTGGCTGCGACCTAAAAGCGGCATGCGACCACTCTACACTTTTGTAATCTTTGTCGAGACTGATATATGTTCTCTTTATACAAGTTTTGTAATCTTTGGCAAGGAGCTGAAGCTTTTTTCCCTAAACTTTTACTAATCTGATGGGTCCGTGTTCGTGAATTTTGAAGCGTGTACATATTTTTAGAGCTCATACATATCCCTTTTGAATCTCCAAGGCGATGGTGCAAACTCACACCAAAGGTGGCTTGATGTTTGAAATTTTAGTAAGGGATGTAATGTATGGATCGGCTATCTCATTTTGCGTCCATCTTGTAAGCCTATGTGGCACCCATTTCTTTTGAAGGAACGACCTGTAAACACCCAAATTTTCAGATAATTTTAATATAATTTTTCCCGGATTTTTTGGCATTTTCTGGATGAAGAACCAAGGTGATGGTGAGTTAAGTTTTTTTTAAATACAGTTTATTGGTGTTAAAATATTATGGAAATAAGATTTTATGGTACGAAATGGAAAACCGGACATGTGGTATTTTTTGGTGAATTTATTGGACTCCGGAGTAGCGTTTTAAGCCTTAAAAGCTATTGGATTAATAAACCGAGACTAAACCCAAATTAAACCAAAACAACCCTGTTTAAACCAAGCCAAACCTAGCCTATTGGGTCGGGTCGGGTCGGATCCGAGCCAAACCCGACCCGGACCCAAACCCGCATGGGAAACCCTAGCCGCCGAATTTTACTGTGCAAAGCCTATAAATTCCCTCCCTCGGCGTTCGTGCCCAGTCCTAGCCGCCGCGCCGTTGTCTTCTCCCAACTCGTCACTGCCGAAACCCTAGATCCAATCCGCCGTCCCCTCTGCTCAACCCGACGCATCAACACCCCAACTCCGGCGCAGTCGACCCAGATCCGAACCGAAGCCGCCCCGCTCTTCTCCTCAACCGACGACTCCCCTCACGCCGAGCCTGACTCCCTTCCCCGCACAGAACCCTTCGACGACGCCTTCCTCCAACATCCTACAGTCCCGTGGCGGACAACACCGCTCCACCCGAGCCGCCTCAGACCCGACGACAGGCCGCTTCACCCGAGTCGACCCTTCCCCGAACCCGACGGCAGCCCTCGACGACCTTGCCTCTGCCGACGAGTCCACACAGCCCTAGCAGCGGACACGAGCCCTCGATCTGGACACAGCAACTCGATACCCAGGACACGGAGTTGACGCTCGAACACTTGGAATTCAGTGTTCACGGAGCCCTGTTCAGGTATCATTTTCTCTCGTCTCGCAACTCCGTTTTAGTTTCCGTCAGTTGCTATGTGTAGACTGTGTGACCCTCTCGGTGCCCGTGCAACCCGCTCGGTGCATCACGTCTTGTGATGATCGCACACCGCGATCCAAAAATAGGAAAAACAATACCCTGTTTCACCCCGAAACTGAGTACGCCCTGCCAAACGGGACGACCTGGTCGCATGCGGTCTTTACCAAAACGTGCGCGTCGGCAGAGGCAGGGTCTTGTGACCCAAGTTTCTGGAACACGCGAACAACACCTCGTATCCGTCCTTTCTGGAATACGCTGTAACTTTGTGTACACATGTCGGATCGAGACGAAACTTGCACCATCGGACTCGTAGCAATACGATGGTCCTGTGACCCAAGTTTGGTTCAATTCTGAGAACGTTGATAAAATCGCGTATCGTGGGCCCCACAGGCTCCACTTGACGGGCGATTTTGTGATCGGCTCATCGGAATCTAATTCTGGAAGTTCTGTTGGGTTCGTATCATCGTTCCTGACTTGTTGACACTGAGTTTGAGGAATTTGGAGACCTTTGACCCTGACACGCTTTTCGGTGCAAAGAGGCCCACATATGGAACCCGCTTTGGCCGAAAATGACCTTTTTGCCCCTGTGTCCAAATTGGACGTAAGGAGAGGCATTTCTAGCAGTTTGATATCTTCTGAGACTGTTGGTGATGTTTATTATAGCTTTTGGAGGAGTACCCACCGGATCCACCGATACCAGGACGACAGTTGATATTCAAACATCAGGCAAGTGTACCTTGCCAAACTCTGCAGTATTGTTACATATTTTTCTTGCTTCATTATATTGCTGTGCATGCTTAACCTAGGACCGTGTGACGTACTTAGCGTCCGATTATTAGTCGGGTGCCGACACTGTACGCGGTGTTGGGTACAGTCACCTAGAGATGGACATTCGTGACACTATATATTCTCGTACTGGTCTTACCAAGTACACTTTGATCCAGGACACTTGACACCATTCATGGGATAGGATTTTTCCGAGATATTCATGGTGATTCTGTATAGGATACAGGACTGGACATGGACATTATAATCTTAGACCTTATTATGACTTGCTGTATTAGTTTTGATCTTGCGTGCTATGGACATGAGACGTGTGATTTCATTGGGTGGGGAGAGACACACAGGCTACAGGCTGTTTATATATATATCTTCTACTATTGTGAGGTCGTAGACTCTCGGAGCAGAGCTAGACACATTACCGGTTATTACCGCTACCGGCACCCCGACACAGAGCTTGTAGTGGCTCAGCCTGAGACTAGTGATGCTCTCACTTGCATTGCACTTAGATGGTTACATATTTATCCTATTGCTTTGTTTATTTATTATTGCTGCACTGCTTATTTATTTATTGGCATGAGCTTTCTTGTACCTTGCTATGTCCCCTGAGGACCTGGATCCGAATTTTTCCCCAGATTTTGCAGACGAGGTTTATCCCGAGATATACGGGACCGGAGCAGGAGCTGGACCGACACCCGAGGACGAGGTGTTAGCTGAAGACTTTGCCTGAGCATCCATGTTTCATGCTCAGCATTTATTTATTTATTTCAGTCTTTTATATTCTGGTCTGTTGAACCATTGTACTAGATATTTATCGGGTTATTCCCCGAAGTACTTTGTTGAGACTAGCTGATGATTTACATTCCTTATTTATTCTGTGGATCATATTTTATATCTTGTGTGGATGAGATTAATTGTGCCATATTGTCGTAGACTTGATTTTACAGCTTAAGTATGCCCTGATGGATCCATTAAATTGGGTTTGTCTATCGGTGCGTACTGCTGGCCATTATCACGCGTCCGGTCCCACGGTATTTTGGGACTTGGGCGTGACATAGTTTTTTTTGTGGCCCATGCAGGTCCACGACAAATTGTTCGATTTCAACTTAGGGACCGAACCAGCCTGCCCTAAGGATAGGATAAGCTATAGGATCTCTTCCATGATCTAAACCATTATTGAACTCTATATCGAACTCGAAATTTGTTACTTGAACTGCATCCTGTATTGATTCCTCTGAGCGTTCTTATAGTTTATCTTTTGGTTGCAGAGTAATGGACCCCAGGAACGGAGACGAGATTCCTTTGGATACACCACATGATGCTGTGGTTACTTATGGAGACGGAGTGACACCAAGGAATAGAGGACAAGCGTCGCAGAGCGATCAAACCGGACAGCCTAATCCAAGGTTCCGGAGAGATGACATCCCACCTCCACCACAGTTTACTCCACAGATGTCAGTTTCCCGCCAGGACAAGCCATGGACGGGCAACAGATGTTCCAGATGATGTATGCCATGATGCAAGCCCAGCAGCAGATTCAGCAAGAGGCCCACCGACAGGAGGCAGAGTATCTGAGGACCAGCCTGGTATCCGTATTGGAGTAGGCAAATCCACCAGCAAGGCGAACAGCGACGGGATCTATCACCGACTTCTGTCATCTCAAGCCTCGTACATTTTCTGGTAAAGAGGGGCCAACAGAAGTTCATGAATGGCTCACAAACATACAGCATCAGTTGGAAGCCGCTGAACTTCCGAGGGAGAAATGGATGACTGTAGTCAGAATGCAGTTGACTGATAATGCACATCACTGGTGGCTAGCAGAAGAAAGGAGGCTCGGACAGGACCGAGTCACTTGGGAAGAGTTCTCCAGGCTATTCCAAGAGATGTACATTCCAGCAGTTGCACGGTCAGAGCTCAGAGACAGATTCAACCGCCTTATCCAAGGCAACATGACAGTGGAGGAATACAATGCGAAATTCATTCGCCTCAGTCGCTTTGCCCCAACCTTGATTTCGACAGAGGAAGAGAAAGCTGAGAAGTTCGTTGACGGGCTGAAGTTCGAGCTCTAGAGATTGATTGGATCGGTCGCACCTACATCTTATACCGAGGTCCTTGTAGCAGCCCGACGCATGGAGCGCGTCACTAGAAGAGAGTCGAATCTGAAGAGGCCAATCACATCAACTCCATCCAGGACAACACATGGGGATTCAGCAAAACGGACCCAGAGGAGTATGCCCGAGAGGACAGCACACAGGGCTATATCTCTCCCTACTTGTCACCACTGCGGCAAGATAGGTCACATTGAAAGAGAATGCAGACGTAAGTTGGGACTACGTCTGAGCTGCGGGTCCAACCAGCACTTTTCCAGGGACTGCACCGAACGCAAAGACGGAGCGCCGAGATTAGCTTTACCTGCTCCATGAACAGCTTATCCAGCAGTAGGAGCCCAGCAGGCAGGAGTTGGAGGCGTCAGGCCCCCAGCCCCAGGAGGGAATCAGCCGAGACCACCCCTGGCACTACAGGCAGCTCTATTTCAGCAGGCTCAGCAGCAGCAGAGAGGTCCAGCTCAGGGACGAGGCCAGGCATTCACATTAGTTGTTGAGGAGGAGGCTACAGCAGGCGAGGTCATCGCAGGTACTATTTTAGTAGCTTCATTACCAGCTGTAGCATTATTTGATTCTGGAGCATCGTATTTATTTATAGCAGCTAGCTTTGTAGCCACCCATAGAGTAGCTACCGTACCCCTTCCGAAGATGAAGAGGATTCTTACGGGAGGTGGAATTATTCCGGTTAGTGACGTCTGTAGATCATGTTCTGTAGTAGTTTGTGGGAGAGAAATGCGAGCTTAATTTCTGATCTTTTCCATGCCGGATTATGATGTCGTACTTGGTATGGACTGGTTAAGTCAGTACCATGCAACTCTTGATTGCCGAATTGGGCGGGTTATATTTAGACCGCCTGGACACCCAGAATTTGAGTTTCTTCGAGGAGCAGTAGAGCAAGGAGTTCAGCCTACTCTTAGGGTACTATCTGTAGAAGGGGAGACAGGTTACCCAAGAGTCATATCAGAATTTGTGGATGTATTTCCTGATGATCTTCCAGGTTTACCACCTGATCGGGAAATAGAATTCACAATAGACTTAACTCCAGGAGCAGAGCCTATCACTTCATCAGTATATCGGCTGGCACCTAAGGAGTTAGTGGAGTTGAAGGAACAGGTTGACGACCTTCTGGATATGGGTTTCATTCGGCCCAGTGTTTCACCTTGGAGAGCACCCATATTATTTGTGCCGAAGAAGGATGGAACAGTACGATTGTGCATTGACTACAGGGCACTAAATGCTATGACCATCAAGAACAGGTATCCCTTACCACGCATTGATGATCTATTCGATCAATTGAGTGGGGCAAGGGTATTTTCGAAGATTGACCTTCGATCCGGCTATCATCAGATCAAAGTAAGGAAGGAAGACATACCGAAGACAGCTTTCAGGACCAAGTATGGACACTATGAGTTCTTGGTAATGCCGTTGGTTTAACCAACGCGCCAGCAGTGTTTATGAGTTTAATGAACAGAGTCTTTCATCAGTTCTTGGATAAATTCATGGTGGTATTCATTGATGACATTCTCGTATATTCCAAGAACCATGAAGAGCACGAGGAGCATCTCAGAATCGTGCTAGAGACCTTGAGGCAGAAAAAGTTATACGCCAAGCTCAGTAAGTGTGAGTTCTGTATGGACAAAGTGCCTTTCTTGGGACATATCATCTCAGGAGAAGGACTTTCAGTAGATCCAGAGAAAGTTGCGGTAATAGAGACTTGGCCTACACCCACATCAGTTGCAGAGGTGAAAAGTTTTCTCGGACTTGCGGGATATTACCGAAGGTTTGTAGAAAAATTCTCGAGGATTGTAGAACCGATGACGAACCTGACACGTAAAGACCAGGAGTTTATATGGACAGAAAACTGCCAGAAGGCCTTCGAAGAATTGAAGAGAAGATTAACAACAGCACCTGTCTTGACTCTTCCTTCGGGGTCAGGAGATTTTGTTGTTTACAGTGATGCATCAGGCAGTGGATTAGGATATGTTTTGATGCAGCATGGCAAAGTCATTGCTTATGCTTCAAGACAGTTGAAGGTCCACGAGAAGAACTATCCAACACACGATCTAGAGTTAGCAGCAGTTATATTTGCATTGAAGATTTGGAGGCACTACCTTTATGGTGAGAAAGTAGACATCTTTACAGATCACAAGAGTCTGAAGTATGTATATACTCAGAAGGAGCTTAACATGAGGCAGAGACGTTGGCTTGAACTGATGGTAGATTTTGACATAGATCTGCAGTACCATCCGGGAAAGGCGAATGTCGTAGCAGACGCACTGAGCAGGAAGCCTACGGCTTATTTCTTGACGATGCAGCCCGAGTTATTGAGAGATCTACAGGAGCTTCAGATAGAGGTTGTTTTACCAGGACAGAGTGGATTGCTAGCTAATCTCGAAGTCAAGTCGTCACTCGTGGAGAAGATTAAAGAGGCGTTGCCCACCGATGCTAGATTTCGAAGACTGGAAAAAAGGACAGAAGCAGGTATGCAGACAGGACTTCGTATACACGAAGACGGAACATTGAGATTTGGAAATCGCTTGTATGTTCCAAATGGAGAATTGAGACAGGAGTTAATGACTGAAGCACATAGCTCCATGTACTCTGTTCACCCAGGAGGAACCAAGATGTACCGAGACTTAAGACAGTATTACTGGTGGCATGGAATGAAAAGGGAGATTGCAAGATTTGTGGCCAAATGTTTAGTCTGTCAGCAAGTAAAGGCCGAACATCAGAGGACTGCAGGTATGTTACAGCCGCTGCCTATACTAGAATGGAAGTGGGAGCATATCACGATGGATTTTGTCACCGGATTTTCGAGGAGCTCCAGCAGAAGAGACGCAGTATGGGTTATAGTTGATCGACTCACTAAATCGGCACACTTCTTGCCATTTAGAGTTGGACAGTCCACAGAGGTACTAGCCGACATGTATATGCGACAAATCGTCAAATTACATGGAGTGCCGGTTAGTATTGTATCGGATCGAGATTCGAGATTTATATCTCATTTCTGGCGAAGCATGCAAGAGAGTCTGGGCACCAGACTCAAATTCAGTACGGCTTACCACCCATAGACAGATGGCCAATCGGAGCGCACCATTCAGATCTTGGAGGACATGTTGCGATCATGTATGCTAGACTTTGGAGGATCTTATGAAGATCATCTGCACTTAGTGGAGTTCTCCTACAATAATAGTTATCAGGCCAGCATTCGGATGGCACCATTCGAGGCATTATACAGAAGGAAGTGCAGATCGCCTGTATGTTGGAGTGACGTTGGTGAACGTCAAATACTAGGTCCAGAATTGGTAACGCAAACAGTGGAAAAGGTGAAGCAGATTCAGAATCATCTTCGAGCACCTCAAGAAAGACAGAAGCATTGGGTAGATACGCACAGACGTCCCTTAGAGTTTAAATAAGGAGAGCACGTGTTCTTAAGGATTTTGCCCACTCGGGATACTATCAGATTCGGGAGCAGAGGCAAGTTGAGCCCAAGGTATATTGGGCCATTTGACATTCTAGAGCGCGTTGGTGAGGTGGCTTATCGTCTTGCATTACCACCATCCTTAGAAGGAGTACGTATTCCACGTCTCACAGCTGCGAAGGTACGTGACCGACCCAAGTCACGTAGTCGACCATTCAGAGATCGCAGTAGGCCCAAGCTTGAGATATGAAGAACAACCAGTTGGCATCCTCGACGTAAGTGAGAAGACATTGCGGGGACAGACAATCAGACTGGTTCGTGTAGCATGGAAACATCATTCTCCTGGAGAATCGACTTGGGAACGAGAAGATAGTATGCGCCAGCGTTACCCCCACTTGTTCGAGGAGACAGTTGTAAACTAAGCAACTTTGTATTTCCATATATCTTTCTTTAGTAGCTTATTCTTTGATTGCGAGGACACAATCCTTTTAAGGAGGAAAGATTGTAAACACCAAAATTTTTAGATAATTTTAATATATTTTTTCCCGGATTTTTTGACATTTTCTGGATGAAGAACCAAGGTAATGGTGAGTTAAGTTTTTTTTAAATACAGTTTATTGGTGTTAAAATATTATGGAAATAAGATTTTATGGTGCGAAATGGAAAACCGGACATGTGGTATTTTTCGGTGAATTTATTGGAGTCCGGAGTAGCGTTTTAAGCCTTAAAAGCTATTGGATTAATAAACCGAGACTAAACCCAAATTAAACCAAAACAACCCTGTTTAAACCAAGCCAAACCCAGCCTATTGGGTCGGGTCGGTTCGGATCCGAGCCAAACCCGACCCGGACCCAAACCCGCATGGGAAACCCTAGCCGCCGGATTTTACTGTGCAAAGCCTATAAATTCCCTCCCTCGGCGTTCGTGCCCAGTCCTAGCCGCCGCGCCGTTGTCTTCTCCCAACTCGTCACAGCCGAAACCCTAGATCCAATCCGCCGTCCCCTCTGCTCAACCCGACGCATCAACACCCCAACTCCGGCGCAGTCGACCCAGATCCGAACCGAAGCCGCCCCGCTCTTCTCCTCAGCCGACGACTCCCCTCACGCCGAGCCCGACCCCCTTCCCCGCACAGAACCCTTCTACGACGCCTTCCTCCATCATCCTACAGTCCCGCGGCGGACAACACCGCTCTACCCGAGCCGCCTCAGACCCGACGACAGGCCGCTTCACCCGAGTCGACCCTTCCCCGAACCCGACGGCAGCCCTCGATGACCCTGCCTCCGCCGACGAGTCCACACAGCCCTAGCAGCGGACACGAGCCTTCAATCTGGACACAGCAACTCGATACCCAGGACACGGAGTTGACGCTCGGACACTTGGAATTCAGCGTTCACGGAGCCCTGTTCAGGTATCGTTTTCTCTCGCCTCGCAACTCCGTTTTAGTTTCCGTCAGTTGCTATGTGTAGACTGTGTGACCCTCTCGGTGCCCGTACAACCCGCTCGGTGCATCGCGTCCTGTGATGATCGCACACCGCGATCCAAAAACAGGAAAAACAATGCCCTGTTTCACCCCGAAACTGAGTACGTCCCGCCAAACGGGACGACTTGGTCACACGCGGTCTTTACCAAAATGTGCGCATCATTGATACGGTCGTGTGGGATTTCGCAGAAGTCGATTCGGAGGTGCGTGCACCCCGGAATCAACGCGTATCCGCGAACAACACCCCGTATCTGTCCTTTCTGGAATACGCTGTAACTTTGTGTACACACGTCGAATCGAGGCAAAACTTACGCCATCGGACTCGTAGCAATACGATGGTCCTGTGACCCAAGTTTGGTTTGATTCTGAGAACGTTGATAAAATCGCGTATCGTGGGCCCCACAGGCTCCACTTGACGGACGATTTTGTGATCGGCTCATCAGAATCCAATTCTGGAAGTTCCGTTGGGTTCGTATCATCGTTCCTGACTTGTTGACACTGAGTTTGAGGAATTTGGAGACCTTTGACCCTGACACGCTTTTCGGTGCAAAGAGGCCCACATATGGAACCCGCTTTGGCCGAAAATGACCTTTTTGCCCCTGTGTCCAAATTGGACGTAAGGACAGACATTTCTAGCAGTTTGATATCTTCTGAGACTGTTGGTGATGTTTATTACAGCTTTTGGAGGAGTACCCACCGGATCCACCGATACCAGGACGACAGTTAATATTCAAACATCAGGCAAGTGTACCTTGCCAAACTCTGCAGTATTGTTACATATTTTCCTTGCTTCATTATATTGCTGTGCATGCTTAACCTAGGACCGTGTGACGTACTTAGCGTCCGATTATTAGTCGGGTGCCGACACTGTACGCGGTGTTGGGTACGGTCACCTAGAGATGGACATTCGTGACACTATATATTCTCGTAATGGTCTTACCAAGTACACTTTGACCCAGGACACTTGACACCATTCATGGGACAGGATCTTCCTGAGATATTCGTGGTGATTCTGTATAGGATACAGGACTGGACAATGACATTATAATCTTAGACCTTATTATGACTTGCTACATTAGTTTTGATCTTGCGTGTCATGGACATGAGACATGTGATTTCATTGGGTGGGGAGAGACACACAGGCTACAGGCTGTTTATATATATATCTTCTACTATTGTGAGGTCGTAGACCCTCGGAGCAGAGCTAGACACATTACCGGTTATTACCGCTACCGGCTCCACTACACAGAGCTTGTAGTGGCTCAGCCTGAGACTAGTGATGCTCTCACTTGCATTGCACTTAGATGGTTACATATTTACCCTATTGCTTTGTTTATTTATTATTGCTGCACTGCTTATTTATTTATTGGCATGAGCTTTCTTGTACCTTGCTATGTCCCCTGAGGACCTGGATCCGAATTTTTCCCCAGATTTTGCAGACGAGGTTTATCCCGAGATATACGGGACCGAAGCAGGAGCTGGACCGACACCCGAGGACGAGGTGTTAGCTGAAGACTTTGCCTGAGCATCCACGTTTCATGCTCAGCATTTATTTATTTATTTCAGTCTTTTATATTCTGGTCTGTTGAACCATTGTACTAGATATTTATCGGGTTGCTCCCCGAAGTACTTTGTTGAGACTAGCTAATGATTTACATTCCTTATTTATTCTGTGGATCATATTTTATATCTTGTGTGGATGAGATTAGTTGTGCCATATTGTCGTAGACTTGATTTTACAGCTTAAGTATGCCCTGATGGATCCATTAAATTGGGTTTGTCCATCGGTGCGTACTGCTGGCTATTATCACGCGTCCGGTCCCACGGTATTTTGGGACTGGTGCGTGACACGACCTCAGAGCTGAACATAGCACCTGCGTAGGGAGCGGCACAAGTCCAGGAGAGCAGTTATGGTACCTCGGGCAACTCTGGAAACCAAGAAACCGTGCCCTCTGTTGATCCATTCGAACGGATGATGCACATGATGGAAGTGCAACAGCAGAGGTGCGTCAAGCCAATTCGAGTCCCGGTTTAAGGCTCAATCTACGACATAGCGAACCCAGGCCGAGGCACAGCAAAAGAAGATGGATAGTCTGCAAACGATTGTGACCATGCTCGCCGCCAATAATCATTCTGTATCAACAGCCATCGCGATCATGCCAGTTGTAGTCGAGACCGTAGGACATAAGGAACCTCAGCCATCAGATGATAAGGGTTCCATCCTTCAAATATTAGAGTTCAAGAAAATGTGTCATTCGACCTTCAAAGGGAATGAAGACCACTCTGTGGTGTTAGATTGGATAATCGAGATGGAAGAACACTTTGAATTGCTTCACATGGACGAGATAAAGAGAGTCGCTTGCACTCAGGTCCATCTCTGTTTGAACGTGCATGATTGGTGGGATGTGCACAAGCAGGCTATCTTGAGTAAAGAAAATAAGTTGAATCTCTCTTGGGCCATATTTTTAAAGCATTCGAAGAGGAATATCTTCCCCCAGCCGTCCGTCGCGAGAAAGAAGACAAATTTACACATTTGCACCAAGAAAACATGACAGGGCGGCAATACGCCACAGAATTCAAAAGGCCTGTCAAATTTTCCAAGTCTCATCTCCGTGACATTTAGAGTCCAGCCCCAAGATTCATGATAGGACTGCAACCTTGTATTCGAGCTCATGTCATCATACCTCAATATCGAACCATGCGTTAGTCCCTCAACCATGACCACTCCCTAGAGGCACAGTACCCTTCAGTTCAAACCGACGCTTTATAAAATTTCTACCATAACCACCCCAGCAATGCGAGAGGTAACAATGCACCAAAGCATCCTAACAATGGCGGTTATCAGGGTGCAAACCTGGGGAGATTCTACGAGCTTTTCTGTACCAAGTGCAACACCAGCGGACACCTCGCTTGAAACTGTCGTCTACTAAGTGGTGCATATTACAAATGCGGTCGCCCTGGACACATAGCAGGGAATTGACCGAAGGGAGGACCGAACAAGATCCCACAACAATACTTTCCATTACAAAACCAGGGTCAAGCACCTCAAGCGAGCCAGGCAGCATCGCAGAACACTCTAGACCGGGTCTATGCTCTGACTAGGGAAGATGTGTTCACTTCAAACACTGTGGTGTCTGGTATATTGCTTTTTAATAATGTACATGCTCGAGTAATATTTGATTTTGGTTTCACACATAGTTTTATCTCGATAGAATTCGCCACAAAAAATAAATTCTCCATGACACCGCTAGGTCTAAACCTTAGCTTAAGTACCCCCACCGGGTGTGGATTTGCTTGCTCAATTAGTTTATCGTGACGGTTATATTTGCGTCAGAGGAAGGAATCTGTCACTCGATACGATAGTCCTGGATAGTCTTGGCGCTTGCTCGACCACCATTGATTGCGCAGAGAAGAAAGTCGTCTTCTATCTACCCGGCGAGACTTAATTTTTTTATGCATGTAGTCTTGTGTCGAGAGCATCGAAAGCCTGTATGGTAATTTTTTTAATATCTGCTCGACAGATGATACATTCTGGCAGTAAAGGGTACTTAGCGTCCATTCGAGACACGCGGCGGGATTGTGCAAACGTCGAGTCTACTTCTATTGTGGCTAAATTCTTCGATGTATTTTTAGATGAGTTGCCCGACATGCTACCCGACCAAGAGAAAGTGTTCACCATTGATATATTCAGAAACTCGATCGATTTCCAAGGCTCTATATCGAATGGCCCATGTTGAACTAAAAGAGGTGAAAGTCCAACTTCAAGAACTTCTTGATCGTGGGTACATCCGTTCAAGTGTCTTCATGGGACACGCTTGTGTTGTTCATGGAGAAAAAGATGGCTCTATACGGCTCTGCATAGACTATCATGAGCTGAATAAGACCATTCTTTGAAATAAGTACCAACTTTTCAGGATCAACTCTTTGATCAGCTATAAGGTGCAATAGTGTTTCAAAAATTGATCATCGCTTGGGTTATCATCAGATCAAGATCAAGCCAGACGATGTGTCGAAGTCAGCCTTTCAAACTCGCTACGACCACTATGAGTTTTTGGTAATGCCATTCAGACTGACCAATGCCCCTGTTACCTTCATTTGTTTAATGAATCATTTATTTTGACCATATCACAACAAGTTTGTAGTAGTGTTCATTGATGATTTCTTGGTGTATTCAAAAAATAAGGAGGAACATGAAGAGCACTTGCGAACCATGCTATAGACTCTTCGAGACAACAAGCTATATGCAAAACTGAAAAATACGAGTTTTGGCTGAGCAGTATATCTTTTCTTGGGCATATTATTTCTATAGGAGTTATTTTAGTCGATCAAAGAAAGTTGAAGCCATCGTCTAGTATAAGTGACCCGTCAGTAAAATTCGAAGCTTCCTCAGGTTAGCGGGCTACTACATGAGGTCCGTCAAAGACTTTTCCAAGTTAGTATCACCTCTGACTTGCCTCACTCAGAAGGGAGTTGCATTCGAGTGGTCTTTTGACTACGAATCTTTGTTTGAGGAGTTAAAGAAGTGCCTCGTGTCAGCTTTCATACTTGCGCTATCCGATGAGACCTCAGGATTCTAGATTTTTAGTGACGCGTCAGGATAGGGCTTGGGTGCATGCTCATAAAACGGGATAGAGTGAAGAATTTGCCTCCAGACAGCTAAAGAAATATAAGAAAAATTATCCTACGAATGACCAGGAACTGGCGGCGATTATGTTCGCGCTTAAATTGTGGTGACACTACCTCTATGGAGTGGCTTGTCGAATTTACACTGACCAAAAAAACCTAAAGTACCTATTCACTCAAATGGACCAGAACCTACGATAACGGTGTTGGCTAGAACTGATCAAAGACTACGACTTGACAATTGACTACACGCCTGGCAGAGAAAATATTCTAGCGGACGCTTTGAGTCGAGTGTTTACAAGATCCCTGTCCGTCGATCATAGGTTATAAAAAGACTTGGAGGCAATGGGCATTGATCTCCGAATCCGATACCATGGTGCACGAGTGGCTCAGATGCTTTTTGTTCCTAACCTAATAGAGAGAGTCACATCCACCCATAGGAATGACCTATTCCTGAAGAAAATACAAGAGCAAATTCTAGTAGGGACGGTAAAGGACTTTGCAGTAGACGAGAATTGAGTTTTACGAGTGAAGGGAAGGCTATGCCTCCCTAATGACGCAGAACTCAGAAATAAAATCCTTACAGAAGCCTATTATGTAGCCTACACATTCCATCCTGAGAGCAAAAAGATGTCTAAAAAGATCGGGCGGGGAGATGCAGAATCTTGTTATTCCGGAATGGATGCGGGAGTACATAAGCATGGACTTCATTGTTGGCTTATCGAAGACGCAACGGGAGAACGAGATCGTCTGGGTCATCATCGACCGATTAACCAAGTCGGCGCTAATATTAGCACTAATGGTACGAAAATGTAGTGGAACTTTGAGTGGAATAGGCTAGAAATCTTTAGCCACAGATGGCCAGAACTTTATTTGGGTTTGAATCCTTTTGATTCATTTCTTCTGGAACAATCACAAAAACTTTTTTTATTATGGATCTACTACCAGAAATACAATGTGTAATCTATAATTCATTTCTATTAAAGGTACTTGGAGCATCGATCGCTTCACTCAAACCTATCTTGACGAGATATTTCAGCTTCACGGAGTGCCAGTTTCAATTATGTCATATTGGGACGGACAATTCCTATTATGTTTCTAGGAGAGCCTTCGATCAGCGATAGGGACCAAGTTGAAGTTTAGCTCAGCCTACTATCCTCAAACCAATGGCCAAACAGAATGGGTGAATCAGGTACTCTAAGACATATTGTATCTCTATGTGATCGATTCAAAGCCAAGTTGGGACGTCCACCTATCGTTGGCCAAATTTGCATACAATAATAGTTACCAGTCCAGCATCCAAATGGCTCCATACGAGGCTTTGTATGGGCAGAAGTGTACGTCATCAATATGTTAGGATAAAGTTGGGGAGCATCAAATTCTTGGGACAAAACTAGTCGAGCAAACAATACAAAATGTTCGGTTGATTCGAGAGCGACTAAATATAGCACAAAGCCGGCAAAAGTGTTATGCTGACATTCACTGATGACCTCTTAAGTTATTTGAAGGTGACCATGTATTTCTGAAGGTCTCGTCCATGCAAGGAGTCATGAGATTCGAGTAAAGGGGAAGCTAAGTCCAAGATTCGTTAGCCCATTCGAAGTCCTCAAGCGAGTCGCTCTAGTTGCCTATAAATCGTATTCCTATCATCCCTGTTAGACATGCATGATATCTTGCATATATCATAGCTTAGGAAGTACGTACATGACCCAAGCCATGTGGTAGATTTTTCCAGCTGGATCTGCAGGCAGACTTGTCGTACGTCGAAGAGCCAGTTCAGATCTTGGATCGAAAAGAAAAGCAGCTCCAGAATCGTACAGTCTCGCTTGTGCGAGTAGTCTAGTAAAATCAAGCGGTCGAGGAGTCGACCTAGAAACTCGAATCAGATATGAAGGAAAAGTTTTCTTATTTTTTCTTAGAGGTAGGTTCCATTCCTAAGTTTTGAGGACGAAACTTTTTATTAGTTGGTTAAGATATAGTTTCCCGTTCCCCCTTTTTTGGGGAGCGTAGCTAAGGAAAACTTGGTATCGTTCGATCGGGACAGATTTAATCAATATCATTTACTCATTATGGATTGGTTTCTTTGGAATCAAGTTCCACATTCAACTGGTCGTGCCTCAAGGAAGGACTCAGCGGCAGAGTTACGAGAGGCATTTCCATTGCGTTGGTTTCTTTTCTCATTTTCGATACCGCTTGGTTGCTTTCGCGTTGGTTTTATGAATTATATTTTCTTGAAAATTTTTGATGGATTTTATGGTCTTCATTCTTTGAACTTCGTATTTTGCATCGAACTCCGGGAGACCGAGGCAAGAAGATATTGATCAAATGTTGATGCGTGCAGATGAAAGTAGGCGATGCACGAGCGGAGTCCTGAAGATCTTTCATTTCTCTTTTTTGATTAACCCAGTTGTGAGTGGCCTTACCTTCGATTAGTTAATTTTTGTTCCAAGTCTTCACTCATAATAATCTGACTTGTTTGTGCGTTCCGATCAACGGTACCATAATAATAAAATGAGTCAAGATAAAAAGAAGTAAACTTAAAATACTTAATGCTTGTCACAAGCACAAATACACTGAACGATCATTTTGTTGCATGCTTATCCGCTTTGCTTGTACCTATTTATGTTTCAGTTGTAGCTAGAACTTATTTATTTATCCATGACTGTGCAATAAGTAGTACATATCTGCAATGTGATCACTTGAGCAAATAGACCATACTTTCAGAGTATGCCATGAATTTTATCTTATTATGTTGTTTTGCATTTTTTGTTTGATAAATTAGTATTTGGACGATGATTGGTCAAAGAAAACTTGTGCACAAGGGTAGAGTTCTACGAACGATCATTGGGACACTGGGGACACTTCGGCCTAGGTAGAATTGCTTGTGAGTTCCTAGAAATAGATGAGTCGGGATTCCACTGAGGGCTAGTTACCAACCATTCTCCGTCCAACCAGTGACCCGCTATGTATATTTAAACTGTGCAAGCTAACTATGACTTCGTGGCAGAAAAGGACATAGTAAGTTTTATACAGGTGGTTCAGACATCACAAGTAAAAGTAACCAAGCGGTGGCACATTTATGTTATGTCATTTACTTCTATCATATGTTATAACTCGAACTAGGGCAACATAGACATATCACATAATAAAATATTGCATGTTCACATGAATACTGTATCAATTTGATGAGTTGGGTTAGCTCGCCCTTACTCGTATATTTTGATGTGCTGACCCTCGTTGTAGCAGGTTTCCCGAGCCAAGGTGACGCGGCGAAGAGTTGAAGCTTTTTTTCCAACCTTTTACTGATCTGACGCATTCGTATTTGTGACTTTTAAAGCGTGTACATATTTTTGGAGCTCGTACATATCCCTTTTGAAGCTCCAAAGCGAGAAACTCGCACCCGTGGTTTGTATTTTGAAATTTAGTTAGGGTTGTAATGTATAGATCGGCTATCTCATTTTGCATCCATTTTGTAAGCCCACGCATCACCCATTTACTTTTGAATGAAGAGTTTGTAACAAAGATGTGCATTATCAATAAAGGGAACTTTTCTTTATTTCAATGTTTGTTCTTCTACTTGTGAACTCTGTTATTGTGTTTCTATATATATCATTATGCCTAGGCCTTGTACGAGCATGCCTTATACTTGCATGATATTAGGTCCAGGAGACGATTATCGATTCTGCAAAAATTGGGGCATGACAATGAACTCTTCATCAATGATGAAAAATATTAGTTTGCCCAAGAGGAGGTGCCATTCTTGGGGCATTGGATCGGACATGGAAGAATTTGGATGGACGAGAATAAGGTTTAGGCTATACGGGAGTGGGGGACTCCCACCTGGCCAACAGAGATGCAATCATTCTTAGGCCTGGGAAACTACTATCGACAATTCATCCGAGGATACTCTATCATAGTTATACCACTAACTGATCTATTATGGCAAGATTGTGCATGTAGCTGGACGTCCAAATACTAGGAGGTATTTAATGCACTAAATTGGGTAGTGACGGAGGAACCAGTCTTATCATTGTTGGATAACTCTAAGTCGTTCGAGGTGCATACTGACACATCCGACTTCTCCATTAGTAGGGTACTGGTGCAAGAAGGGTATACCATCTCTTTTGAGATCCGTAAGTAGAATGACACAGAGCGACGCTATATGGTACAAGAGAAGGAGATGACTGTCAAAATATATTAATTGTTTACGTGGCATCATTATCTCCTTGGAAGCAAGTTCGTGGTGGTAACGAATATATTGCCATGAGATACTTCCAGACACATAAGAAGTTGTCCCGCAAGCAAGCAAGATGGTAATTCGACTTGGCCGAGTTTGATATGGAGCTACAATACAAGTCGGGCAAGGAGAATCAAGTGTCTGATGCACTCATCAGGAAGGCCGAGCGAGCAACAATGTACCTGCTCAATGGTGACATACTTGAGCATGTCAAGATAGTTATAGCCAAGGACCCACTGACACGGGCTTTGGCGAAGCTTGCTCATAAAGGCAAAATACACAAATTTTGGCTAATAGATGGGCTTTTCTACATGAAGGATGATAAGGTAGTCATACCCAAGTAGGATGGCTTGTGCAGATAGCTACTCAAAGAATGTCATGATACCTAGTAGGTTGGACACCCGGGTCAAAAATGGAAATTGGCGTTATTGGAGGCCGCCTACTATTGGCCTTACATTGATGAAAACATGGAGGAGTATGTGCACACTTATCTTGTGTGCCATCAAGACAAGGTGGATCATCAGCGACCCGAGGGACTTCTTGAACCTCTTCCAATACCAAGTCGACCGTAGGAGAGCATTTTGATGGACTTCATATCTACCTCACCTAACGTGAGGACACTTGGGTCTATCCTTGTGGTTATCATCGATCTTTATTTAGTTTGGAAGTCTCAATCATCATCGGAGTCACTTCATTCATGATTTGGAATATTCCATCCTTGAGGGGGCTTTCTTGCTCCAAACACTTGGAGAAAAGTTGTTGTGCTAAGATTATAATCCATCTATGTCGATTCAGTTATAGTTACTCGCCTTTCTTGCGAGCCAGTGGTAGGCCAATTTTTTAAGTATGGGACCTTCATAGTTGCACTGATGGGCTATACTGCATAGAAGGTCGTGCGCTGGTTAATTTCCTATGTAGTTTTAGGGCCTTCATAGTTTTAGGGCATCCCAAAAAAAATTATGAATAACCGAGACCCTTCGCTTTACGAGAAATTTTTGGACGGAGGTGTTCAAGATCGATGGGTTAGATCAATACTTCTCGACTAGTTTTTACCTATAAACAGATAAACAGACAGAGTGGGTCAAGTCTCTACTCGAGCAGTACTTGCGGCACTTCATGAGTGCAACCCAGTGAGATTGGGTTCATTACTTGGATATTGTCCAGTTCTGCTACAATCTCTAAAGAAGTTAGTTGTTCCACAATAATTAATTCGAGTTGGTAATGAGTCGACAGTCGCTCGCCCCGCTTAGATAAAAGCTCTACCGCTCTCCAGTTTGCCTTGGACTTTAAGGAGAATGCAGATATTGCTAGGTATTTATGAAGAAAGCCATGCGCAAGATGATGAAATGGCCGACGCTAAGCTGAGGCCTGTTGAATACAAGGAAGGGGACTTGGTGATGATCTGGCTTCAGCCACAATAGTTCAAGGTGTTCCGTAAGGTGCATAAGGGACTGATTTGCAAGTATAAAGGCCATTTTTGGGTCCTTAAGAAAGTGGACAAAGTTGTCTACAAGCTCAAACTCTCTATTGTAGAAGCATAAAAATGTGCACCTACACAGATGGTGCACTCTCCAGAAAGAGCCCAGCAGAAGAAAGACGCGCTTTCTTAGTTCTCAGCACTATGACGCACTTTCTTAATGTGGTGCGCTATCTTAACGCTACAAAGATTGGTGCACAATGGCCATGTCCCGCTCTCAGCATTTAATGCAACAGATTGACAGCTGAGCTGCAGCGCGTAGACCCAGGTTGTCGTATAACGACCCAGTTATTGTGCCAAATTTATCGGAAGTGCGTCGTTGTGCCTATTTCTTCATAAGTGCGTCGCTGTGCCTACTTCATTAAAAGTGAGCCATTGTGCCTATTTCTTCAGAAGTGCGTCGCTGTGCCTACTTCATCAAAAGTGCGTCATTGCGCCAACTTTATCAGAAGTACGCCGATGTGCCTACTTCATCAAAAGTGCGCCGCTATGCCAACTTCATCAAAAGTGCGCCGCTGTGCCAACTTTTTCAATAAAAGTGTGCCGCTGTACCAACTTCTTCATTAAAAGTGCGCCTCTGTCCCAACTTTTTCAAAAGTGCACCACTGAGCCAACTTCATCAAAAGTGTGTCGCTGGCCAATTTTTTCAAAAGAGTGCTTGTATAGCCATTCCAAAGTGCACCTACTATCATAGCTGATAGTGAGGAGTTATGATTACTTATCCTACATGATATGCTTCTTGTGAAAAGTCTACAAACATCTGTCCCCCACTACCTATGCTTTCCTTGTATAGGAAGCTACGTGTCAAACAGGCAGCAAGTTGTGCACCCACTCATTAAGAACGTGGGGTGTTAGTCCACCAAAAGTGCACGCACAGTGCGTATTTTCTAAAGTGTGCGACACTTTCATAACTGCTCTAAAATCCTATAATTATAGGATCATTGTGTACGTCACAGAGGCGGAAAGGGGCTAGAATTTTTAAGTCTTTAAAATTTAAGAACAAAAGGAGAGAAATAGAAGCTTGTCGTACCATTGTTGCCAAAGCTTTCTTATTTCTCAACTCTTCAAGTTGTTCACAACATCTTTGCATTTCTTTATCGGTGTGTGGTCCAAGGAGTAAAGTGATCGTACGCAGATCAGATCACTATACTTTCCCAGAATCAATTGTATTTAGATTCCTGTTTAGGATCTCTTGTACTCTTCTTTCTTCTTTAAAAGTTTGTAATACAAAAGTTTCGTTTAAACTTTTCTTCGCAAACACCCGCCAAGTTAAGAATCATCATGTCATCCATGCGATTTGTCTCAAGCCTTATCATGCAGACTTGGAGGATCCTCAGTGAGGAGTTTCGAAGCTCCCATGTACGACGACTATGACCACATCTTTCGACAAAGAAGTGAATGTCGTGCTTAACTCAAAGACCATTTGCCGACAAGGCATTTTGCCATAAGTGGAGTATCTCAAATGGAAATGAATGACACATGGTGAGTTTAGCGAGAAATGCGTTGACACGTTGCATCAGTTCGAGGACAAGATCTAAGAATTTCTAAGCGGACGTGTGTGACGAGGATGTTAACATAAAAGGTGGAAGGGAATCTCACGCACAATATTTTTCAGCCCACCGAGTCGGATTTGCATGACCCTCATCTGTCAGGGATTTTGTTGAAAGCTTCCGAATTTTTTTAGAATGTGGTGGAGTTTTCTTGAAGACTGTCGCCACAGCTTTCTAGATGTTATAGAGTCTTTTTTGTAAATATCTAGGATCTAGAATAATGACTGTAATATTTTCATTCTAGAAGTGAACCTAAAATAATATCTGAAATATTCTCGTTCCAGAAGTTTACTGTAAGTCCTTTGAGGCCCTATAAATAAATGATAGCCTCATTTGTTTCTCGTCAACAAAACTTGTAATCTTTCTTTAATATAATAAAAGTTTTTCAAATTTTACTTTTTATCTACTACTCTCTTTCTTAACTTAGCATTGTAAGTAAGTTTGTTTGAAAAAAGTTTCGCACGGATCTTTGAAAATAAATAAATTGTGGGTGGTATGGATCGAAGTGTAGAAGAAGAAGAAGAAAACAACTCTGGTGACATATTGCTTCTCTCTCAACTCTCAGTTAAGGATTACTCGGTCAAATTTGAGCTGTTAGTGTATCTCTCAACTCTCGAGTTGCTTGGCGTCTTGAAAGCTGAGCTGCTGCTTTCCTTATATACTTTAATAGCTCCATACGCATTCAATGATGAAAAAAAGTTCTTTGTACTTCGATGATAATAAGAGCACAACAAAGTACATCCACTTGATGTGTGTAGTCAATTTGGCTCCTTAAACCTTTTCAAATGAATTTAAATACAAAAAATATCACAAATCTTATTCTCAAGACAGCACAAAAATATGGTAATATATTTTGAAATTTTACACTGACAGCTCCTTCGGATAGACAAAATAGTCGTGCAGATTACTTTGTCCAAAATCGTAGGAGCACATGTTGGAGATTTTTTCCTAGAACACTAGGAAGTTTAGTCTTACATTGAAAAAGAAATTCCACAAGTGTATCTTGTTATATAACTATGATTTGTACTGACCACAGTCGGTCTTGAATTCATGGAGGACTTAGACTAACTTTCAAAATCGACCCTCTTATATATAATGTAAAACTTAAAAACCGAAATAAAAGTAAATTAGAAAAAGATGCCACCAAGATTTAAACCTAAGATCTCTAGTGGACAAGTCTAACATAATAATCACTACACTATAATTATATTTTGTTAAGAGAAGTTGTATATACTAGTTATATTTTAGATAAAAAATTATTAATATATATTTCTTCAAACTAATGTTTTTGGGCCCTCCTGATTCGTGGGCTCTGGACGGTCGTCCTAGCTGTCATGTTGGGCCAAGGCTGACCATGGTACTGGCATATACACATGGGGTGCGGTGGTCCATATGGTTGGCATGGTGAAAGTTTTCCTTGAAGACAGTTTAAATCCTCAAAGAACATTTATATTTTGTCATTCTTTTTAGGAATTTTTCTTAGGAGCTAAGTCATGCGACTCGGACTCGGACGAAGGACGCAGAGTGGCGCTTTGATGGCGTACTTTGTCTTTACGCATCAAGCACTGTTTGTGCTCGTTTACGTGCATAACTACATGTGCATCAAGAGCAGCGGCGCAGCGCGGGCTGCTACGTGGACACTGCGCGTGATAGCTATCTGCTGTTACTGACGCTTCGAGCTTCCCGTTGTCTATTCAGGGCGGCTGCTGGTGCTTCATGCTTCGCGCTGATTGCTCTACTGTCTTTTCTCTCGAACAACGAAGAATTACTGACGGTTCTTTTTTTGCATAAAATTTGTATAATATCTTGTATGGACTGCACATTAAATGCTGACTTGATATTCTCAAGGCTCAAGGCATTAACGAAATTCGAAGTGTTGACCACTTCTACTATATATTGGAGGGTTGAGATAAGAGAAAGCGGGTACATGTAACAGAGACTTTGCCCAAAAAACAACTCAAGAGTATGATTTTTCTTTCAGAGTGACAAATAAACGTTTCAGGGTACCAGCAGATCGTCTGAAAGAGAACGAATCTTGCTTTCACCTACTTCATCACCCCAGCAAAGTTTTGGCTCTGAAGCTTATTCTTCTTCTAGTTTATCGTAAGACCCTAACAACAAAACTGGCCACCACGAATGCAAAAGTCCATGAGATGTAGAAACTGTAACTCTATAGGATGAGAATGTTGAAAAGGGACTTAAGTGTCTGAAACACTCTTAATCATGTTAGCTAGCACGTGTGCGAGGGACCACACTTCAAACTAATAACTTGCTTACAAGTACTGGTCACCGGTGAAGAAAAGCACAAGCTACCATGGCGTCCTCTCTCCAAACATCCTTTGGGGTGCCAAGATTGACATCTAGAAGAAATATTTTCAGGGCTCCACGAGCGAGAGCCGAGAGCTCGGGTGGAGACGAAGGTAACTACTCATATGTCCTATGAATTCTCATTTCAAATACAAAATACTGTAAATTAACGACGGAATTTTTCGTCGCCAAAGTGAGGAGTTTTTGTGATATAATTTTTGTATCTTATGTGATCTCTTGGGAAATCTTCAGAAAGTGTTGTAGACGCGAACTTGGGCGTGCTGAAAGAGAGGATTGACATGGTGAGGATGAAGGAGAGGTTGGAATGGTGGTGCATGAAGCCTAGAAGGAGTGGTGGTGATCATGTTGGGTGGAAACATGACTCGATCTATTATGATAGTAAGATGAGCAGGAGGGATGACAGAGTTGTAGCCGAGTCCTATGAGATTGCAAAGTTAGTGGTTGGTACTTTTGGGTTCACCATCCTTAGCTGCACTCTTTGCCTCTTGCTTGTTTCATTTATAGTCCATCTTGGGTTCTCATGAAGTATGTTACTTGCTAAATTAGCATTTGAATATCTTTTTCTTCTTCTTCTTCTTCTTCTTCTTTTCTTTCTTTTCAAACAAAATTTAGATCCAATATTATGTTAAGTAGTTACTGAAATAGACTATTTTTCATTTTAATTCAAACATTCAGGTTCCGTTAATTCTGATGTAGTGTTTAGATAAAATAATTGTGACGTTGTGGTTAACATAAATAAGTGTGGTGTTGTGGTCAGAATATTAGTCTTGCACTCTAAAGGTCCTTAGTTCAAATCTTGACAATAAGAATAATTTTAATTTTTTAATTAATTATTTACATTATAAATGGTGGCTCATTTTGAAAGTTCGTCTTGGGCCTCCACAGGCTTAGGACCAGCTCTACTTATATGCTCCTTTTTGTAAATTTTTCACGTGGATAATTTTTTTTTATTTCTCATCAAAAGTTACAATGATATTAGGCAGTATTGTATATGACATGTGCCGGACTATGTAGTGCAAAGGGCACGGTCTGAGCAGGGCCGGCCCATGGGAGAGCCAGACAAGACTTTGGACTTGGGCAACCCCCTAAGGATAAGACAACCTCCAGGTCGAACGTGTTCTACAAGAGGTCGGAATTGCGAATGACCGACATTCTTTTTTTTTATTTCTCATCAAAATTTACAATGATATTAGGCAGTATTGTATATGACGTATGCCGAACTATGGAGTGCAAAGGATAAGGTCTGAGTAGGACCAGCCCATGGAAAAGTCAGACAAGACTTTGGACTTGGGCAACCCCCTTCTGGATAAGACAACCTCCAGGTCCAACGTGATCTGCAAGAGGTCGGGATCGCGAATGATCCCCCACGACATAAAGAAGTGCCTCACAAAAGGCTAGGCCAAGGAATAACCAAAATCAACTTCGACTAGGGCAACCCAACGCCTGGGCCGATCTTACGTCTGAGAAATCGAAGAAGTTCAAGAAGAGTTGATATATTGATGCGTGCCTATTTAAGTATAGTGGCATTATATTGTCACTAAACTAGTCAACGTACTTCATTTTCCAGGAAGTTCTTGAGGGGTTTAAAACTGCCAAAAAGTATATTTATTGTATAGATTGGCAGGCGGGGGCTAGTCTTTTGAATGTAAAGTTCATCGGTTGTCAAGATTGCTCGTAACTTTTGAGAAAGGTTGAGAATCCTATTTAAGGTCTGCCATTACGCAAAGCTTTGGAGGCTTAAAGCACTAAAGGCTTGAAAGAGAGTTCTTGAACAAAATGAGTTTTCTTAGGGTGGTTTCTAAGTAAACTATTAAGGAAGTCTTCAAGAGAAAAAGGGAGAGCTCGACAGCAGTCTCGTGTATGGGAGGGTTACACATTATGGTATTGTATGTGTAATTCTTGTAAGATATTTTTGTTAATTCAATAAAATTATTTTTTCTCTTGTACCATAGAGTATACCTTGTTTGACCAAATCAATATTATGTGTTACTATTAGTTTGATTACTTGTGTCTTGCTAGTTTACTCGTGGTTATTAAGATTATTGTTTGTGTTTTTGCTTCCTCTACATTTAGGAAAATAGCATTAGACAAGCCCTCGTATATATGTGCATTCTTTTATTGGCTTGTAGTTTTCTCAGTTTGAAATGGCCGACCATAACGAGAAAAATTGAGGCTCTTGATCGTCATCGGAGCTCATAGAAGACGTAGAAGGCTACAGGTATTTGCTAGAGAATATAATTGAAATTTTGCCCTTTCCAGGTTGGATGCAGCACATAAACCAAGGATACCAAAATTGGTTTTGCAACAGAGTCAGTATACGTGGCTCAGATGCTTATCGAGACTCGAGCCGTAATTGAAATCGATGTTTTCATTGATAACCTAGTCGTCATTGACGTTCTCAATGTTGTTGGAAACAAAAGTGCGAAAATCGTTCCCCAAATCAGAGAGTATCTGCAAGAGCATCGAGCAAACGCACAAACCAAAAAATGCCTAACACAAATCGCTGACACAGAGATTTTTGACGTGGAAAATCCCTGCGGGAAAAATCACGGGACGATCGGAGTCTAACCCTGAAAAGTCTCTACTAATGGAATGAGAAATACACCGACTCCTTACAAACTTCTCATCGATCCAAACGGATCACCGCAACTCTTTTGGAACAGAAAATATATTATAACCACGAAGAAGAAAGACAACGAGAAATACCCGAAACTGATCTCCTTCTTCGAAACGGCCTCCAATTCTTCTTTCTCCTCTCTAATGTTGCAATGGCATTCTTGTCTCATTTTCTCTCCTTGTTGCTATATTTTTATTTTTATTTTTAGAGAGAGTTGTTTATTTTAGGGCCAGGAGTCCGGTTATAGATAGAAATATATAGCCTCAAACCCACAACCAGCAGTCCTGTTATAGATAGAAATATTCAATTCAAATCCAAATACATTGAGATATTCCTATTACATCTAGGAATATCCAATACAAATCCATTAAGATATTCATATTATATTTAGGAATATACAATCCAAATAAATTGAGGTATTTCTATTATATGTAGAAATACTCAATCCTACTCCGGAGTATTTTTCACATAGGTTGGGAACCCCACCCACTCCAACAAATCTTTCCCTTCACAACTATGTGGAGGGGGTCATCATCCCGACGATCCGCCTGCAATACTCAAATTTTTCCCTTGATAGAACCTTTGTGAACATCTCTTCTCCGTTGTCATCTGTATGAACCTTCTCAAGCGCCGCTTCCTTCTTGTCAACCACATCCCTTATCCATTGCTACCGGGTATCAATGTGCTTGGACCGGCTATGAAATGTCTGGTTCTTCACAAGGTGAATAGTACTCTGACTATCGCAAAGCAAAGGATACTGCTCTTGCTTTAGTCCAATTTCTTGCAGCAGCTTCTTCATCTACAGCAGCTCCTTGCAAGCCTCTATCGTCGCAATGTATTATGCCTCTGTCGTCAACAAGGCAACACACTTCTGTAAACGCGACTGCCACGATACTGCTCTACCAGCAAACATCATCATATAGCCTGAAGTCGATCGTCTCGTCTCTACATCTCCAGTTATATCAGCATCGGTATATCCAACCAGCTTCAGCTCGTCACCACCAAATAAAAGTCTCCAATCGGCAGTACCCTGAAGATATCGTAGAATCCACTTGACCCCACTCCAATGTACCCTTCCAGGATTGGAAGTATACCTGCTAACCGTGCCGACTAGGTGAGCAATGTTTGGCCTCGTACATACCATAGCATACATAAGACTCCCCACGGCTGAGGCATATGGAACTCGCTCTATATCTTCCTTCTCGTCCTCGGTAGATGGACATTGCTCCTTAGTGAACTTAAAGTGAGCCGCAAGGGGGTTACTCACTTTCTTCTACCCGTCCATCCCAAAACGCTGAAGTACCCGGTAAATGTACTTCTTTTGGGACAAGTTTAGCAGCTTGGACTCTCTATCTCTTGGCTGATCTCCATCCCAAGAATAGTCTTCGATGTGCCCAAATCCTTCATAGAGAAGGCCGCGCTCAGTTAGCGCTTCACTCTGCTATCCTTGTGGCATTCCGACCCACCAACAGCATGTCATCAACATAAAGCAACAAAATAATAAAATCATCCTCGGCGAAGTACCTCACAAAAATATAATGATCCGATATCATCCGTGCATAGCCATGCTCCCCCATAAACGACTCGAACTTCCTGTACCACTGCCTCGGAGCCTGTTTCAGACCATACAAGCTCTTCCTCAACCGGTAGACCAAATATGACTTGCCCTTCTCACAGAATCCCTCTGGCTGCTCCATGTACAACTCCTCATCAAGCTCACCGTGGAGGAATATCGTCTTCACGTCCATTTGCTCGATCTCCAAGTCGAAACTGGCTGCCAATGCTAGCACCACCCGTATAAACGACTGCTTGACGACTGGCAAAAATATTTCATCATAATCTACGCCTTTCCGCTGACCGTAGCCTTTAACTACCAACCTCGCTTTGTATCGAGGGCGAGTAACATTATCTGTCTGCTTCACTCTGAACACCCATCGATTCTTCAAAGCCTTCTTGCCCTTTGGCAACCGCACCAGATCATTAGTAGAGTTGGCCTCCAAGGAACTCATCTCCTCCTGCATGGCCTTCATCCACTCATGCATGTGTTCATCTTCCATAGCCTCTGCAAAACTTTCGGGTTCTCCCTCGTCAATCAGTAGCACATACTCACTCGATGAGTATCTCGTAGATGGTCGACGCTCTCTATCGCTCCTCCTCAACGGAACCACTGGTGCTGGCTGTATATCTACAGCCTCCTCCCCTCCAGGAACTGCCTCCTCGGCATGCTCATCCTCTTAAGGGTCACCATGACCACCATCAGCAGGCTGATGATCAATATTAGGAGCAACTCCATGTACTGGCTCCCCCATAACTGGATCCTCTGCGATGTCCTCTGGAAACTGCTCGAAGTGAAATAACTCTAACTCAGGCAATTTCTCAGCCTCAGAAGGCATCTCAGAATCCTGAGTGTTGGTCATGGTCTGATCCTCGACGAATATCACATTCCTGCTTTTGTAGAGCTTTCTTCCCGCTGGATCGTAGAGTCTATAACCAAACTCATCCCGACCGTAGCCGACAAAGACGCACCGCCTCGTATTTGGCTCAAGTTTGGATCTCTCGTCCTTCGGTACATGCACGAAGGCCTTATAACCAAACACTCGCAGGTGATTGTATGACGGCTCTTTGTCGTACCATACTTTGTCAGGCACATCACCCTGCAAAGGAGCACTAGGAGATAAATTAATAACATAAGCAGCTGTGTAAAGTGCCTCACCCCAATAGCAGCCTGGCAAGTATGCTTCTGACAGCAAATACCGCACCCTCTCCATCAGCGTCCTGTTCATCCGCTTTGCTACACCGTTGAGTTACAGTGTCTTTGGTGGAGTCTTCTGGTGTCGTATCCCTTGCTCTCTGCAATAAGCATCAAAGGGACCGATATACTTGCCGCCATTGTCCGACCGAACATATAGCAGCTTCTTGCCCGTCTCCCTTTCGACAGAGGCCTGAAACTCTTTGAAAGTGGGCAGCACCTGATCCTTGGCCTTTAAGGCATAGACCCAAACCTTCCTGGAACAGTCATCAATAAATATTACAAAATAAGAAGCACCACCAATGGATTTTACCTTCATAGGACCGTAGACATCCGAGTGAATCAACTCGAGCAACGCCGGCTTCCTTGAACTTGGGTGGCTTTGGAAAGACACCCTATTTTGCTTCCCGCCAAACAGTACATGCACTTCTCCAACTTTGTAGACTTTAGCCCTGGAATCACCTTCCTGTTCACCAAGTAGCTCATCCCCTTCTCGTAATATGACTGAGATGCCTGTGCCACAACCCAGTAGACGATTCAGTAGTTGCGTTAACCTCATGTGCGCTTCCTTCCATATAGTAGAGTCCGGACCTCTTGCTTCCTCTGGCAATCACCATCGAACCTCTGGAAAGATTCTACTGATTGTTCCCGAAGAGACTGAAGAAACCCTCGTCATCCAACCTTCCAACTGATACCAGGTTGAAACGGATATCAGGGACATGATGGACATCTTTGAGAACAAGAACTGTACATATTTTTGTCCTCAAATGTACATCTCCAATGGCAACCGCCTTTGACATATCTCTATTGCCCATCTTCAATACTCCGCAGTCGCCTGTTGTGTATGTAGCAAATAGTGCCCTGTTGTGAGATACGTGCACTGAAGCACCTGTGTCCACCAGCCAAGAGTTATCATCGCAGGCGAGGTTCATAACTACCTCATCACCTACAATGATCACGTCGCCTCCATGTGTCGATGTCGTCGCTGTAGTGTTCTCACTTTGCTTCCCCTTGTCGCCCTTCTTCTCTCTCTTCCAAGCGAAACAGTTTTGCTTGATGTCGACCTTCTTGCCATAATGGTAATACTCCGAGTCCTCGTACCGACTCTTGGACCTTCTCCTTCTTTTGTCTCTGCCACCGCCTGGACCCCTGCTTTTACCCCTTCTGCGACTCTCTGAAACAAGCGCCTATGAGTGGGATATGGATGAAGTACCCTGAGAACGTCTCCGCATCTCTTCATTCAGTACCCCGCTCTTGTCAAACTCCAGACTGACCACGCCTTCCGGAGCAGAAGCGATCATAGACACTCGTACGGTCTCCCACGAGTCTGGCAATGTATACAGCAGCCATAGTCCCTAAACCTCGTCGTCAAACTTGGCTCCCATCTAGGATAGCTGGTCAACCACGCCCTGAAACTCACTCAAGTGATCCTTAATAGACGTCACATATTTGTACCGCAAACCCATCATCATCCGGATCAGGAACAATTTATTTACCTCGGTCTTCTTCGCATACAAAGATTCTAGCTTATCCCACAGTGTCCTCGCGTGCTCAATACTGGCAACGTGGTTGTACATGTTCTCGTCAAAGAACTGCCTGATGTACCCACACACCTGTATATGCTCAAAATTCCAGTCCTCTTCGGATTTGTCACTGGGCCTCTCGGAAGCAAATACCGACAGATGCATCTTCTTGACAAATAGCAAATCCTTCATCTTCCTCCTTTAGTAATGATAGTTGGTACCATTCAGGTTTACCATGCGCACCGGCTTCGCGTCCATCTCTCCTCCTGGTTTTCCTGTCAAATCTTGACACCCTTCTGAAATTCCATAATATGGCTCTATACCACTTTGTTGGGAATGAAAGTACGAAAATCGTTCCCCAAACTAGAGAGTACCTGCGAGAGAACCGAGCAAACGCACAAATCAAAAAATGTCAAACACAAATTGCTGACACAGAGATTTTTGACGTGGAAAACCCTGGCGAAAAAAATCACGGGATGATCGGAGTCCAACCATGGAAAGCCTCCACTAATGGAATAAGAAATACACCGACTCCTTACAAACTTCTCACCGATCCAAACAGATCACCACAACTCTTTTGGAACAGAAAATAGATTATAACCACGAAGAAGAAAGACAACGAGAAATACCCGAAACTGATCTCCTTCTTCGAAACGGCCTCCAATCCTTCTTTCTCCTCTCCAATGTTGCAATGGCACTCTTGTCTCCTTTTCTCTCATTGTTGCTATATTTTTATTTTTATAGAGAGTTGTTTATTTTAGGGCCAGGAGACACATATATATAGCCTCAAACCCACAACCAGCATTCATGTTATAGATAGGAATATCCAATCTAAATCCAAATCCATTGAGATATTCCTATTACATCTAGGAATATCCAATACAAATCTATTGAGATATTCCTATTATATTTAGGAATATCCAATCCAAATAAATTGAGGCATTTATATTATATGTAGAAATACTCAATCCTACTCGGGAGTATTTTTCACATAGGTTGAGAACCCCACTCATTCCAACAAATGTAACATGTTGGCACCCCGTTCTCCGAACTCTAACCCCGATTTATTTTAGCATTCCTAATAATTTACTTAAGTTGTAATATTTATCAATACTTAAAGTTTAATTACGTCTCAAAAAAAGTTTAATTATCTTTGTTATTATTAAGAATGTTACTATTATTATATTATAAATTACATATTATTATTATTATTATTAGGACAATTATTACCATTTTACATTACATATGTAATTATTTATTTATAAGATTTTACATAAAATCCAAAGTATTATTTGTATTACTAATATTGAAATTTTTTTATTCAAACTTAACAAATTACCAACATATTGCTCATTATTGACACAATTCTCGCTCGAATCCTCTGTTATTTGAATTCTCGGCCGCGTCTTTCTCCTAACCGATTCCTCCGATCTTCCTTCGCAACCAACTCGCCTTACCCCATCTTTCTCTAGCTGACACTCGATCCCTCCTCCCCCTCTCCATTTAAATCTCGTAGTCCCCCGCCATCTTCATCATCATCCAACTATCATCCTCCACAACCCATTACCATCGACATCCTCTGTCACCATTAACACCTACAAGAAAAAGAGGAAGAAGAAAACGTAGGCGAAACAACTTCCCAACACCCCGACTGTCACTACTCACTCCCACTTTTGGGGTACGAGTACATGGTCAAGTCCAGCCTACACCGCAGTGTCAATGGTAGTATGTGATCCATGCACTCATTCTATAATTATAACTAATAATGGATAGTATCATGTCACAAGACTATTACTCTAGCTTCATTCAAAATAATATTTATATGACATAGAAGAGAACGAAACAAGAACAAGAAAGAACATAAAAGTCTAATATACAAGAATTCAATATCGGGAACATGCTCGTTAAATAAATAATAAAGATTCTTTTTAACTTGACTATGCATCTAAGGTTGGTCTCCAAAAGCAGTCATATCTTACATTTCCTTCGTAGGAACTATAGCGCATAGAGTAGCCCTTGTCTAAAGCTAAAAAAAATTATTATCAAGTTATGATTAGAGCAAGTATGCAAAGCTATTGAAAGTAAATAACGGTAAACTATACCTGCAAGAGTAACAGTATAATATGAAAAGTACTATATATAAATCGGTAGAATAATTATGAAATAAAACAATTATAAATGCATTTAAATAAAAGAATACGATAAGAACTATACATGAACAAAGATAGGACAAAAACTAAATAACATGAAAATAAAATCTAAGAAAGGAAACTGTACAAATAAATTATATGCGACTTTGTTTACTAGATCTATTACTCAATATATGGACATGGATCTTACATCGGCGACCCGTCCAAGCCCCATTGATCGAAAAAGGACACCTTTGACGGCCAGCCGATAGCTTGGGAAAGTAGCTCGATCGGTGGCGGCGGTCAGGATCGGTTGACCGTTGTCCTCCCTTTGCATTGTAGATTCTCCGTGATAGCTGGACTGATTCGTACGCCATATTCACCTTTCTGTATCTTGACATCCCCTCTTCGCCTTTACAAAATTTCAAGTCCATAATTGATCGTTTGAGCGCTCCTTTTCGAGCTCAAAAATCGATAAATATATTATTATTTTTGAAGTTTATCCAATCAGGCATCTTCCCGTCAATTCGACCGATACCTCATGAACCATCTATAATTAAATTCATATAACAATGTTCTTGACATATGGGAATTGATGGAATTCGAATTCCTTGATCGAGCGCGACGAATTTGACATGTATCCGTCAATTTTCATAATATCGATCTTTTACAAATCTTTTAATTAATGTCTTTATGCTCATCAAATTGCAATGGAACTTGTGTCATGGGAATCGCAACATCTGGATACCCCTACCATGATCTTTGAGTCGTGTTTTGTGAACTTTTCCAAATCAACGTTTATAGGGCCCGCCAATTGGACAATTCTGACATTCTCGCCATCCAGTGCTTTGATTTCATTTTCATAAGTTTTGTTGAGTATCTTCTCTCTATTTTAGAACTATGCATATGATTACTTTCATATTGAAGTCATTTCTTGTTCATTTTATAGTCTCTTTTAGGGATTTCTTTTGGGCTCGATTTCACCTCCTATTGTGATTTTTTGAAAATGACTATTTTATACCATTGGATGGGTTATTATTGTTACTATCATTATTCTGGACTTAGTGGTATGTATTGTAGATCTATTTTGAGGATTTTAGAATGATTTGCGATATTGGGTCCTTCTATGTCCGACACGTTTGTGTCCAATACGTCAATTTCATAAAATTATGTATTAGGAAAGTACATTATTTTGGGAATCGGACACACCCTGCAAGCGTTCCTATACCATGTCTAAGAGTGTCCGCAGCGAAAAATTTAGGCCAACCCACCTGAGATAACCAATCCCTGTCTAACGAACACCAAGCACAGATAAAGACATGTATATGGCAGTGACTATGTCACCTAGACAAATCATAACCTTTATAACTCAGGTAAAATTACAAGATTAACAAAATCAATGTTGAACCCTTTACCCTAATAGATTCAACCTCCTCACCACACTCAAGAAGAAGAAAAAAATATTACAATTGAAATCATTCACCAACCCGTAGCAATCTTCCTGAGCGAATGCGACGACTCCTCGATCAGATCTCTTTCTTCCTTCTGTCTTGGATGGTGAAGTACTAAGAGCAAAGCATGGACTTTATCTTAGATTTTCTGTGGACGAGCACCCCAAATCTCTAACTTGTGCTATGCTTTGTGCCTCCACCCTCCTCCTATATTTATAGGATAAAAAATCCTATTTTAGGTCATATTAGGATTTCCTAAATAGAAAAACTTAAATATGAATCATATTCCACCTAAAATAGTCCAACACCAATTACGGACGTCCAAATATGGTCAAATTAAAAATATTTGATACAAATTTAAAATCTAATCAAATCTACATTTAATGTAGATTTCTAAATTATATCAAATCAAATCTTTGACCATATTTGGGCTCCAAAATTCATAAAATCCAGACTGCACCCCAACAATCTCCCCCTCCAGTCTGATGAGAGGGTGTTGACCCTATGGCTTCTCAACTGGACTCCATGTATGTCGCATTGCAACAGAGTTCCTGCTCCCCCATGCCACTGATCTCCGATCCCCCGGGTTGCTTTGCATCTTCCTTCGTCTCCAACTACTCAACCGTCACGCGATGCTAGCTGCCATGCGTAGCACCTTCTGTACCAATGGGATCCTGTCGAGATAAAAGATACGGCTGAGACCAAAGTCCCTGACTATCAGTCTCACCGTGAGTCTTGGCTACCTATCCCCAACTTTCGTCTTCCACATAAACGTGTTAACGTTCCGACGAGCTTCTTTACCCTTGACTGGCCCAACCAAGCAGACGGTACGATCCTCCTGAGATTCGAACTCCTGAATCTGCCCACCTTAGTGTTCGAACTTGAAGCTCTTCCATACACATGCGTCCTCGAGAAGAACATCACGCACTGTGCATGTCGTCGATGACCCACAACTCCTCCGGAACTGTGTGAATGGTGACGCTCTCGCCTCAGATTGAGTTTGGTGAAAACCTTGATCTCCCCCTAGCATCGAACTACTGAAACTAATGTTTCTCCGTGAAGCTTTGGCAAACCACCTGTAACATCCCGTTCCGCTCAAGAGGACTGCCGTCTCAAACGGCAATAGTGCAGCTGTCCCGACCCGCTTTGCCTCAGACGAGAAGCAAAGGATATCCAGACTTGCCCCTGCAGAAAATTAACTTTGGCTTTCAGAGGCTCGCTTGACGTATCGCTCTACCGAGGCGAATCATCGCTAAGGTGGGTGGCTACGGTGAACTTGTCTTTGCTTAGCCAGCACACATAAAATCTGAAATATTTATGCTAGTCGCTAGGTGAATCACCCCCTGCATGCTAATAAATCCAACGCACCTAGCTAAGGGATTAATCCCAACTTGTATTGCTTATGCTAGAACATGAAAATTGAAATACTGCTTGTATTCAGACCCTCGCATGCTAAGTCCCCTAACGGTTTCATCTCTCGGCTTACCTTCGGGTCCGAGCAAACGTGTTTGCTTATGTCCCTTAGAACGCGTGCTTGCCTGCTTACGAATGTTTAACGTGATTGTATTGTACATGCATTCTTGTTAGCCAGGAGACTATCAAATAGTCCTTTTGTGCAAATGAACCTGCAAGTATCCGGGACCGTTAGGTCACCCAAGGCATATCCTCGAACCAGGGGAATGCATTAAGCAAGAATGAATACTGAACGTGGATCACCTTGAATGATAATCATACTATGTATGCATCTGAACGAGGATCGTGTTATGTACTGATGGAATCCCAGCTCGTGGAGCAATATGCTCGTTCAGAATAAGTTTAAGTTTCATGATTATCATGTCAAGCTATGGATAAATGGATAGACCCTGACCTACATTGTTGCAGACAACTTGTGCACAAGGTATGTTATGTTGAGTTCCGCGGACGGTCACCGGGGCACTGGGACCAATCCGGACGGGACGTATGAGCAGTCGTATGTTATGGGGCAAGGTGTTATACAGCGGGGCTCGCCACCTGCGTTGTATATCATCTGTGTCTTGAGACTATGAACCGTCCATAATGGCTACGCCAGCGACTTATGTCATATAGATAAGTCATCCTCGCTTAGCGGCTATCCGCGTGCGAGTCATTGCATAGCATCAATGAATAACTTAGCACCTGAACGATCATGTTATAAGAACCCTCGTGTTTGCATATGCTATGCCTCCTGAATGTTTATACTTACCGTGCTTGAATTAACAATATTTTCCTTGGACAGGGAAGATAAAATGGTAAGTTGGTAAGTCTCGTCGTATTTCCTCAAACATCGTACGGCGCACTGCCCGACACGATAGGCTATTCAATGTTTGCATGAAACTGATCCTAAGGCAACTAGAAAGACAACTTAATAGTTGTGCACGGAACCTGTATTACGTGTTTGGATTTGTCGAGCGGGCGAGTAGCTTCCCCACCAGTGCATTCAATGTACTGATAATCCACCAGTTTGTATGCAGGGTGCGGGAGAACCTCGTTCGATGCGGATGCCTCCTTCGTGCGTGCTAAGGTGTGGATATCACTCTGAAGCAACGGTGCATCCGGAACTGAAGCACATATACAAGACATAATATTGTGAACATCGCCTGAACATCGCCTGATCATCGCCTGTATAATTATTCCATAATTGTAGCCACTTGGCACGCTTTTACTGTTTCAGAGAGAGAGGCTTGAGCGACTTATAATCTCGGCTATACGCCGCCTGTAATACTTGTTCATATCAATAAAAGAGTTGCTTTACTTTAACTTGTGTTTCATTGCTTCCGCTATATTGTCGACTCAGTGAACCTGTTACCGATCGCCTATGCGTTCATGACTTTGCTGCACTCGGACAATCTGTGCGACTCTGTGGCTTAGAACTCTTACCGCCAGCCAATGAATCATGGGCGCGGTTCACGCTCGTGCGGCATCACGCCCGGATGGGTGAAGCGATCGTTCCGCGGGAGCGCTGGCGAGGGTGATTCCTGCCTAGCGGGAACGACCGTTTTGCCTGCGGGAGATCGGGACGTGACATAGTGGTATCAGAGCTTGGCTTCTACGCCTTTGGACTTCGATTCGATATCTCTGTTTCGAAAGCTCGTTCGTGGGTTATGTGCACGCTCTCTTTCAATGCCTCGAAGGGATGTTCCAACAATAAGTCTAAATACTTTCAAAATACGTTTTGATTGATATGATTGCTTGTCTAGTTGTATGTTGCGAGTGGCCTTTGTGCCAACCTGTGTGAACCCTTGAGAGTATCGCTAGTAGCTTGTCCGATTTTCACTAACTCTAAGTTTGGTTGAATGCATCTAATCGAGGGACGCCTTGAACTAGTGTACCATCCAAGACTAAGAAAAGGTAAAACTCGAGTGCTAAGACTTCGCTATCACTAAGCTGGTTGACGTGTTCACGCTAGAAGTGCACTTCGAAAGTGCGCACGATCCAGTCTAAGCGATATGCTGATTTTGACGCTTGTGCAAGTGAAGATCCAAATGAAACAAGTACAACGACTTGTCTAGGATTGCCTCAACCCTAGATTTCTGCTTGTCCTCAGTAAGTCTCGAGGACGAGACTTTTTCTGAGTTGGGTAGGATGTAACACCCTGTTTCGCTCAAGCGGACTGCCGTCTCAAACGGCAATTGTAAGCCCCTGATTTTTCAAAAATATTAAAATTAGGATTTTTCATAATTTTCTGGAATTTTCTGGGAATTTTCTGAAATTAAAATCAGGATTTTCAAATATTAAATAATTTTTAATTGTTAATAAATAATATTAAAATATTATGGAAATAATATTTTTGGGTGTAAAATAAAAAAACTGGACTTAGGGCAATTTTTCTGGAATTTATTGGGCCCCGGACCTATTTTAAACTCCTGAAAACTAATATTTAAATTATTTATTTATTTAGTTAATTATTTAGTTTATTTAATTTATTTTATTTCTTAATTTAAACCCAAGCCCACAGAGCCCAGCCCAGACCGGCCCGTTGGGTTTTCGGGTCGGGTCGGGTCCGTCCAACCGAACCCGACCCGCCGCCAAACCCGTTAGCCCCTCTCCCCTACGAACTCGACTGCGGCCCGCTTCTCCCGCCGCCTCCGCCGCCCGCGTCTGCCGCGCCACGTCTCCGCCCCCCCGCGCCCCGCGCGGCCACGACCTCCCCTCCTCCGCCTCACCCGCCGCCTAGCCGGCCACCCCAGCCTCCTCCTTCCCCTTTAAAACCCCTCTCCCCCAGCCCCCTCCGGTCACTTCCTCCTCCGCCACCGCGCCGGAGCTCCGCCGCCGCCTGCCTTAGCCTCCCCCTCCACCACCGGCTCCGCCTTCGGCCACCTCCCTCCTCGCTGGCAGCAGCAGCAGCAGCAGTCAGCAGCAGCGCCCGTCGCCCTCCGGCCGCCGTGCCCGCCCTCGCCGGCGCCGCCCAGCCCCCGGCCGGCCTCCCCCGCAGCGGCGCCGCCCTCCTCCGGCCGGCCTCCCCTCGCCGGAGCTCGAAACCCTAACCCTAACCCTAGATTCGAATCCCCGAATCCGACACGTGTCGGACACGATTCGACCCTGGTTTTCGGGTCCCCTTCAGGTACTTGTAACTTTTTGTTCGTAGCTCCATTTTCAATTCCGTAAATTGCGTTGGGAAGCCTGTATGACCCTCTCGTTGTCCGGATAAACCGCTCGGGGCATCGCGTCCTGTGGTGATCGCACACCGCGATCCAAAAGCAGGAAAAACCAAACCATGTTTCACCCCGGAACTGAGTACGCCCCACCAAACGGGACGACTTGGTCACGTGCGGTCTTCACAGATACGTGCGCACCATCCATACGGACGTGTGAGATTTCGCGGAAGCTGATTCGGGTGTGCGTGCACACCGAAATCAACGCGTATCCGCGGACATCGCCCCGTATCCGTCTTTTCTGCAATTCATCCTAACTTCTTGTACACGCGTCGGATCGAGACGAAACTTACGCCATCGGACTCGTAGCAATACGCTGGTCCTGTGGGTCAAGTTTGGTTCGATTCTGAGAACGTTGACGAAATCGCGTGTCGTGGGCCCCACAGGCCCCCGCTCGACGGGCGATTTTGTGATCGGCTCATCGGAATCCAATTCTGGAAGTTTTGTTGGGTTCGTATCATTGTTCCTGACCTGTTGACACTAAGTTTGGTGAAATTGGAGACCTTTGACCCTGACACATTTTTCGGTGCAAAGTGGGCCCACCGGCGGATCCCGTTTTGGCCCGAAACTGTCGTTTTTGCCCTTGTCTCCAAATTAGACCCAAGAATAGGCGTTTCTAGCTATTTGACATCTTCTGAGCATGATGGTAATATCTATTTCAGCATCTGGACTCATCTCTGGAATATTTCCCCGAGATACAACTATAATTGGATCCAAACAACAGGCAAGTACCTGCACTTCAAGTTAAATCTTTATATTGTGATAATTAATTCCCTGCTTTACTAGTATCCATGATGATTACACCTAGTATTAGGAATACTGGATTTTATGTCTTGAATATTGGAGTTCATGTCTTATTTTTCATGTCGGGTGGGAGAATACTAGAAGGCATGTAGTTTACCCTTTCCCCTGTCGTGTTTAATAGCTGTTGGTATGCGACTGTACTCTCAGCTGGATCTCGATTATTCATGTTTAATAGCCGTTTATGACGGCCGGATTAGCCTTATAAACTCCTACATGCCAACTATGTATTCTAAAACAAACACAAGTTCACACAGATAGTTTCTGGATCTTGTTATAGTTCTTGCTGACTGTAGTAGTTTCATTTCCTGTCTCATTTATTTCTGCTTTCTCATATTCCTGTTTATAGCATTAACTCTGAGATATTGTGTTTCTTTTATACATATTCTTAATATGATACTCAATCTAATTGTCATAAATATTTAGTTTAATCTTGTTGTGCACTGTGTACTTTGCTCCTTTCCTGACTGGATCCGTTGCTTTAGGCGATAATGAGAACCTTGCCCCCACCTATTATGGCCCCTATGAGGCAGCAGGTGATACAGTTGCAGAGCCGGTTCCCACACAGGAGACTACTCTTGCAGAGTAGTTAGCATTAGTTATTTGTTTTCCTTTCATCTAAGTAATCGGGTTTGTCCCCGATTTAACTTCTGGTTTTGTAATAACTCTGGATCTGATTGTCACTTTCTGGTTATAAAATCTCAAGCATTTCCTTTTATTTCCTTGTCTGTTTAATTACTGTGAATGATCTAGAGTTAATTTAACTGTGGAGATGCCCTAGACAGCGTACTACCGCCGACACTGCGACGTAGGCTGGACGTGCCCACGCACTCGTGCCCGAATATCCGGGTGCGGATTGTGACAGCAATAGTGCAGCTGTCCCGACCCGCTTTGCCTCAGACGAGAAGCAAAGGATATCCAGACTTGCCCCTACAAATAATCAACTTCGGCTTTCAGAGGCTCGCTTGACGTATCGCTCTACCGAGGCGAATCATCGCTAAGGTGGGTGGCTACGGTGAACTTGTCTTTGCTTAGCCAGCACACATAAAATCTGAAATATTTATGTTAGTTGCTAGGTGAATCACCCCCTGCATGCTAATAAATCCAACGCACCTAGCTAAGGGATTAATCCCAACTTGTATTGCTTATGCTAGAACATGGAAATTGAAATACTGCTTGTATTCAGACCCTCGCATGCTAAGTCCCCTAACGGTTTCATCTCTCGGCTTACCTTCGGGTCTGAGCAAACGTGTCTTCTTATGTCCCTTAGAACGCGTGCTTGCTTGCTTACGAATGTTTAACGTGATTGTATTGTACATGCATTCTTGTTAGCCAGAAGACTATCAAATAGTCCTTCTGTGCAAATGAACCTGCAAGTATCCGGGACCGTTAGGTCACCCAAGGCATATCCCCAAACCAGGGGAATGCATTAAGCAAGAATGAATACTGAACGTGGATCACCTTGAATGATAATCATGCTATGTATGCATCTGAACGAGGATCGTGTTATGTACTGATGGAATCCCAGCTCGTGGAGCAATATGCTCGTTCAGAATAAGTTTAAGTTTCATGATTATCATGTCAAGCTATGGATAAATGGATAGACCCTGACCTGCATTGTCGCGGACAACTTGTGCACAAGGTATGTTATGTTGAGTTTCGCGGACAGTCACCGGGGCACTGGGACCGATCCGATCCGGACGGGATGTATGAGCAGTCGTATGTTATGGGGCAAGGTGTTATGCAGCGGGGCTCACCACCTGCGTTGCATATCATCTGTGTCTTGAGACTGTGAACCGTCCATAATGGCTACGCCAGCGACTTATGTCATATAGATAAGTCATCCTCGCTTAGCGGCTATCCGCGTGCGAGTCATTGCATAGCATCAATGAATAACTTAGCACCTGAACGATCATGTTATAAGAACCCTCGTGTTTGCATATGGTATGCCTCCTAAATGTTTATACTTACCGTGCTTGAATTAACAATATTTGCCTTGGACAGGGAAGGTAAAATGGTAAGTTGGTAAGTCTCGCCGTGTTTCCTCAAACATCCCACGGCGCACTGCCCGACACGATAGGCTATTCAATGTTTGCATAAAACTGATCCTAAGGCAACTAGAAAGACAACTTAATAGTTGTGCATGGAACCTGTATTACGTGTTTGGATTTGTCGAGCGGGCGAGTAGCTTTCCCACCAGTGCATTCAATGTACTGATAATCCACCAGTTTGTATGCAGGGTGCGGAAGAATCTCGTTCGATGCGGATGCCTCCTTCGTGCGTGCTAAGGTGTGGAGATCACTCCGAAGCAATGGTGCATCCGGAATTGAAGCACATATACAAGACATAATGTTGTGAACATCGCCTGAACATCGCCTGATCATCGCCTGTACAATTATTCCACAATTGTGCCACCTGGCACGCTTTTACTGTTTCAGAGAGAGAGGCTTGAGCGACTTGTAATCTCGGCTATACGCCGCCTGTAACACTTGTTCATATCAATAAAAGAGTTGCTTTACTTCAACTTGTGTTTCATTGCTTCCGCTATATTGTCGACTCAGTGAACCTGTTACCGATCGCCTATGCGTTCATGACTCCGCTGCACTCGGATAATCTGTGTGACTCTGTGGCTTAGAACTCTTATCGCCAGCTAATGAATCACGGCCTTGCACGGGCGCGGTTCACGCTCGTGCGGCATCACGCCCGAATGGGTCAAGCGATCGTTCCGCTGGAGCGCTGGCGAGGGTGATTCCTGCCTAGCGGGAACGGTCGTTTTGCCTGCGGGAGATCGGGGCGTGACACCACCCGTCGCCAAAACTGCATCCGTGAAGCAACCCCCACCTAGAGACCAACCAGTTGTCATGGGACCGACATATTGACCCTCAATCTTTGGATCATCGTTTTGTCTCAACGAATCAAATCATCCGTAATCCTCAAAGTATCTCGAAGCCCCTCCTCGGCAAGTTTCCGACGATCCAACTCATGTCGAATACCCTTCCAGCCTCCATCTGATGTCTGTGGCCTACTTGTACAACTCAGCGGCTTGAGCCTGTACAAGCTACAACATAAATCTTCTCGAACCAGCTGTTAGGAACCCTTTGTAAGCATCCAATCTTTGTCCCCAAATAAACTGCGACAGCCATCAACCGCCAGCCTCCCTACCAAGACCAAGTTGGAGCACAAACTCGGTACATGTCGTACATCCTTGATAACGAGCTTCTCACCAAGCTCCATTCTCAAGTGCACATCACTGATGCCTACAACTGCAGTCGTCCCCTTATTTTTCATCTTCACACGTCCAAACCTGTCACCGTGGTATGACGTAAAGATCCTCCTATATGGAGTGGAGTGATACGATGCCCCCGTGTCCATGATCCAATCTCTATCATGACACATGCCATAAGGTTTTTCTGCATCGGTTGCTGTAATGATGAGATCTCTCATAGCCGTGATATCCTCCTGATCATCCTTGCCTTTGGCCTTCTCAGCTTTGAGCTTCATGTAGTTCCTCTTGATATGACCCCTTTTGCCATAGTGATAACGGCTCTCCTTGCCGTCCACAGTCGCAAGATCCTGAGAACTCTTCCATATCCTCGCCTTTGACTTGGGTCTTCCATTTTCGTAGGAAGCCACCAGAGCGGACTCCTGCGATGATTCCACTTGGTTACGCAGAATCTCCTCGTTCAACAAGCTACTTTTGACTGCCTCCATCGTGACAACTCCATCAGTCGCGGAGTTGCTCACCGACACCACAACATCTCCCAGCTTTCCGGCAGAGAACTCAAAAGCAAAAGGGCCTGAAACTTATCATCAATCACCATCTTTATCGCAGACAGCTGATTGATAATACCATGAACCTCGTTCAGATGTTGTGCCACTGGGGCACCCTCCGTGTACTTCGAGTTGACAAGTTGGTGAATCAGAAATGCCTTATTACCTGTCATCTTTCTTTCGTACAGCGAATGCATCTTCTTCCACAATTCTTTTGCCGAACTATCCATGGACATGTGGTAAAATACTGAGTCGTACAGCCATTGATGGATGAATCCAACGGCCTTCCGGTCCAGTCTTTTCCAGTCTTTGGCAGCTTTGTTCTATTGCTTAGCATTGTCGCCCTCCAACGGACCATACAAGTCCTTGCACTAGAGTAGATCCTCCATCCTTGGCTTTTAAATCACCCAATTCTCCCCTGTGAGGGTGATCATACGAGTGTTCATCTGCTCCGTTGGTAAAGTTGCCAGAACCAAAACCAATAACTCTAATACCAGATATTGGGAATCGGACACACCTTATAAGCGTTCTGACACCATGTCTAAGAGTGCCCGCAGCAGAAACTTTAGGCCAACCCACCTGAGATAACCAACCCCTGTCTAACGAACACAAAGAACAGATAAAGACAAGTATATGGCGGTGACTACGTCACCTGGATAAATTTTAACCTTTATAACTTAGATAAAATTATAAGATTGACAAAATTAATGTTGAACCATTTGCCCTAATAGATTCAACCCCCCATCACACTCAAGAAGAAAAGAAAGAGATTACAATTAAAATCACTCACCAACCCGTAGCAATGTCCCTAAGCGAAGGGATGACTCCTCGATCAGATCTCTTTCTTCCTTTTATCTTGGATGACGATGTCCTAAGAGCAAAGCACGGACTTTCTCTTAGATTTTCTGTGGATGAGCACCCTGAATCTCCAATTGTGCTATGCTTTGTGCCTCCACCCTCCTCCTATATTTATAGGATGAGAAATCTTATTTTAGGTCATAATAGGTTTTCCTAAATAGAAAACCTTAAAATATGAATCATATTCCACCTAAAATAGCCCAACACCAATTATGGACGTCCAAATATGGTCAAATTAAGTATATTTGATACAAATTTGAAATGTAATCAAATATACATTTAATGTAGATTTCCAAATTATATCAAATTAAATTGGAATAGATCCATAGATATCCCAGTAGTAAGTTATATGATGTGTCTTCATCTATTACATAATAGGTGACCTCGGTAAGATCTTAAATCTGACATGCCAGATCTTTCCCAAAGGAGAGATTCTACCAGAGTTGAAGCAATAAATGATTGTATAGTAGCAAATAAATGATATAGTGGAATGCCAAGGGACTATAGTAGATTCATGGGTATGATACTCAAAGAAAACCCAGGATCAATCTATATTATCTTGATGTAATTAGACCCAATATACCTTGTATAGTACAGAGGATGATCATGCTAGTTATCCTTCAATAGAATATTTTTTATGCTGAAAGTAATGCCCAAGACTGATTATACCACCATATTATAATGAGGGCATGAAGCCTCACCTTAAGGAATGGGTATTATAGGTACATGTACCAAAAAAAGATTCAGAGTTAGACAATGCATCTCTGAGATATTTTGTTGTATAGTTTAAGAGATAGAGTAGCTCGTGCATAGTGATGCAAGCTAGGAGATTGCTAAGCTGGGAAAATATGTCAAAGATATAAAGTTCATTAAGTACCTAGGTTGGATTCGTCATCAGGGTTTTAGTGAGTATAAAGTGACCATTGGGGAGGATCGATCAGTAGACACTCAAGTCCCTCAATCACCAAGATATTACAAGAAAAAAAGAATGAAACAAAATAATTGGTATTACGGTATTATCCTAAAACTCTGTACTTCTAGCCTTGATTTGCGATGGAATAGTTGTTTTCCCTTCTAAGTCAGCAATTTCTATAATTGATGAATGGAATCATTTCAAATACTTATGGGGTAAATCCAATTGTAAGGGCTCCAACTACCTCTCGGGATGTAATAGCAGAAAGTTGTTGAAATCCGAAAGATGAGGAACTTTAGAGATACAGTCCTACAAAAGAATCATTATTCAAGTTCCTTGTTAGAGATGATCATGTTCGGGCTAGGGCAATCTCCTTCTAACACAAAATTAAAGGAATTAATGATATCATTAAGAATTTACCTTTATTCCAATTTGGGTGAAATTTGATAGCACCATCTCATAAAATAATTGGGTTAATTTAATGGCTTGTTGATGGAAATCTAATTATTTCTTAGCACCTTGTAGAAATGTTCTTCTATGTTAAAGAATAAGATTGAAAGTAAAAGCACAATGGAAAGCAACCGCTGACCTTTCCTTTGGTAATGCTTGAGTTATCTGCTTCTTATAAAGGAGTCTTTTTCTTACTCTTGAGTAAAAAGGGAATAAATGTTACGTAGCTCCGCCCCTCTTAGAATGAGGTATTCATCATGAACTTGATCTAAGGTGGTTTCCCCATGGCATTTGTTTTCGTTTGATTTATTTTTTGTTTCTTAGACTTTGATGCACCCCTTTCGTATGTCAAATAGTCCTATTATCAGACTTTCTTAAGTTTCTTTCGAGCTATAATATCATAAATCAACATCACCCTTAGATAGAGTGATTCGACTGATATAGAGGTATGTTTAAAGTAGGGAGAGTACTAATGTTTCTTCATTCACAGTGGAAAGATACCACTCGATCTGTTAATCGATTCTTGAGTTTGTGCTGGCATCTACAACATGAAATACAATACTTTTCAACATCAATAGACACAAAACCTTGACCGATGATGTTTTTTAGTATATCAAACTAGACTGGGTCAAAGGCGTGAGTCGGATTATTCCAAAGTGCCCATTTCTTCTTTGATATTATAAATTATCTGACATAAGCACCTACTCAATTAACATGCATAGCATTTATAGCTGCTTTATCTGTCCGAAGTTGTGTCAACCATAAAGTAATTAACAAATATGAAGCATGATCTACTCCCATCCTATGAATAACTGAAGAAAGTTATGTGATATCTCCGGTCACCAACATTAGAATAAAAAAGTAGAAATAGATAAATAACACATAAATCGAGGATTATGTGGGTCGTCAGACATATGTGAAATAGAATTCAGATGGACCAAGCTACTTATGGATGTAAACACAATTAACATCACTATTGGACACGGAGCCAACAGCTATGTTAAAGCGGTACCGAGTACCACTTTTTTTACTAGTCGGGACTAGTCGTCAAAAAGTGGATCCTATTATTTTTAATACTCGTACTAATTTTACATTACAATGTCCAATGGTATCAATAAAACAAACTAATACCAAATAATGTCAATAAAAAAGTTCCACAAAGTACCCCATTATGTCCATAAACATACTAAAGAAAAAAGAAAGGAAAAATATTTGTACACCAGTAACAAACAATATTAAATCATGTACATGATAATAAAAAGAAGAACATAAAGGTATCACAAATAAACTCATGAATGAGGTACTAATTCATGCCCTCAATATCAGCATCTAAGTCAATACCCACAAATGGGTTCTCAACATCGTGTCCACCTTTCCTTTCTTCATCCACATCCCAATCCTCAACTTTATACAGTTGTCTGCATCCACAAATCCTTGGAGCTCCTCCTATGTTCGAGTCACCCAATCGTCATTTTCATCAACTTTTCTCAAGACAATAGAATCGTGAGACTTGTTCCTCTTTGTTGACCACTCCTTGAGTATTTTGTTGTATGAATGAAAATGGTATTATATATTTTTTGTTGTAAAAGACGATTCCACTTTTTAGATTACAACTAAAATCATAAATAATATAATATTACCCAAATGTTTACATAAATAAACTACTTAATAAAAAGGAATAGTTAGACTACAAGATATAAATTAATATAAGTAAAACTCACATTTTTAAATGTACTCCATTTTTATGATGCACTCCATTTTTGTGATGCATTTTTTGCAAGAAGTGGCAAACTTCGAATGAAAAGAGGGCAAAAATCGAAATTTCTTAAGGGCCATTTTTATGAAAATTCATCTGGTTCTAAAGTGTATGTCGACTAGTCAACGCTTTAACTACATAGGTTAAAAGTGAATTACATGTTGAACCAATCATCGAGCGATCTCCTATTGCAATGATATGGTGGTAAACCTCTCATTTGTCCTCAGTGCTCTCTGAACCGTGTGGAAAGGTTTTTCATCACCCGACTCACCAAAATGATCTTCTGCAAAAATGGTATGTCCAAAACAGGCTGGAAAATGGGTACCTCCTCGCTCGCTTTGTTCATGCATGTGGTAAGTCCTTTCAGTCGTTCGATCAATGAATAAACTTCACCTTCCAGGACCGAAACTCCATGATCTATGGATATGATGTTCTCGTTTGAATTTGTGTAGATAGATATGTGAAGGAGCACTGTTGGTATCAAAAGACTAAAAAATGTACCACTGTACTTGTTGAGATAAGAGACACCGCGCTTATACAGAATAGAGGCCATAATATTTTGTTATGGAAAATGGGATGAGTTTGGACGTTATCTCTCTCCTTTCCACCTTGAAACCTTGAACTATAGTAGGTATAAAGGATCTCAAAAGGCATTAAGCTTGGGGATCAAGGAGTTGAGTTATCTAGGAAACTTGATAAAATAAGGTGTAGAGCAGGAAGTATAAATTGAGAGAAAGAAAGCCAAGTCTTCAACTGAGCTTTGAGTCCCAGACTAAGGCTAGCCCAAAATATCGGGATTAAGGTCAGTTACCGTCTCATCCTTGGATCTAGATAGCAATGATTTCAGTTATCATAGTACCCGAAAAGGAAAGCGCCCCAAGGAAGGATAGCAAGTGAAATGAAGATAACATGGTGAGGAAACGATCATTTTAAGTTGTTTCCATTAGCAAGGGAAATAAGGCAAGCAAGGTTGCTTACCGAATACAATTAGAAGTAAAGTGAAAGTGCAGGTGTATAGGAAGATTTTAAAGCAGTCAGTAGTGCTGCTTGATTGTTGATCCATGAATCAATTTGAGTAAGGGGATTATCAAAATCCCCACCCACCTCTAATTTGTATCACACTCATGGTTAGTTCATAGCAAAAAAAAGTGTAGCAATGGCCAGTAGTGGATAGGAGGTTGAGGATTCCATGCAAGCAATTTTAAAGATCAGGAATTGGAAGGGGTGGGACCTAGAGTCTTGGAAGTGGTTTGGGAAATTAGTGCTGGGAACTATTTCATCTGGAATTGGATTTCGGAAGTATTGTTTGGTTACGAAAAGTTTAAACGAGGAAACTTTCGTGTTTACAAACTGTTATAAAGTAAAGAAAGAAAAGTACAAATGAAGATCATAAACAGAGATCTAAGTACAATTGATTCATTGATTCTGGGAAAGTATAGCTATAGAGATCTGATTTGCTGACGGTCACTTTACTCCTTGGACCACTCGACGATGAAGAAATGCACACATTGACAAAGAACTGTACACGACAACGAAGAACTGAAAGGAATGCTGCGAACAACTTGAAAAGTTGAACAATAGAAAAGCTTTGGTATAGAGGCACGTAAAACATCTATTTCTCTCGCTCTGCTATTGAATTTCAAAGTCTTGAAGATTGCTGTGAACAACTTGGAGTGTTGAATAATAGGAAAGCTTTGGCAATAGAGGCACGTAAAAGCTTCTATTTCCCTCTCTCTACTCTTGAATTTCAAGAACTTGAGAATTCTAGATCCTTTCTCTCTATCTCTGTGTGTGATCCTCTCTGTGTAAGTATAGGTAGCTCCCTCTGTATGAAGGTGTGTGTGGGTATGTACCTCCATATGTGGATCTCTGTATAGGTTGCAAATAACCTGTATTTATAGAACTTATGAGCGGTTATGAGAATATGCACGCACTTTGCACAGTCAACACTGTTTTACCATTGTGTGCGCACTTTTGGTGGATTAATATCCCACGTTCTGCATGACTGGGTACACAACATACTGCATGCTTGCCACGTAGTTTCCTATGCGAGGAAAGTGTAGGTCGTGGGGAACAATTATTTGTATACCTTTCACACAAAGTACGGCATGTATAACACGCACTTATAACCGCTCACTGTTGGTGGATAGTATGCGCACTTTAGAAGTCGTATGGAGATTGGAACATTTTTAAAGGAGTGGCACTGCGGTGCACTTTTTAAGTAGTGGCACTACGGCGCATTTTTGAATGAGTGGCACTGCGGCATATTTTTGAAGGAGTGGCACTGCAATGCACTTTTGAAAGGGGTGGTACTGTGGCGCACTTTTGAAAGGAGTGGCGCTGCAGCGCACTTTTGAAGGAGTGGCACTGCGGTGCACTTTTGAAGGAAATGGCACAGTGGCGCACTTTTAAAAAAGTGGCACTATGGCGCATTTTTGAAGGAGTGGCACTACGGCACATTTTTGAAGGAGTGGCACTGTAGCACATTTTTGAAAGGAGTGGCACTGGAGCGCACTTTTGAAGGAGTGGCACTGCGACGCACTTTTAAAGAAAATGGCACAGTGGCGCACTTTTGAAAGAGTAGCACAGTGGGGCACTTATGAAGGAGTGGCACTGAGGCGCACTTTTGAAGGAGTGGCACTACGGTGCACATTTGAAGAAAATGGCTCAGTGGCACAATTTTGACGGATCAGCACTGCGGTTGGGTCGCTAAACGACAACCGGGGTTTTCGTGCCGCCGCTCCGCTGTAATGATAACTTTTGCCTCTTCGGTTTTTGCATATGTCAGCTGTCTGTCTGCTGTATTAAATGCTTGAGAGAGAGACGATTGTTTATGCGCCAGCTTTTATGACATGAAGAAAATACGTCACTTTTCTGTCCTCTGAATAACGTGTCATCCTCTGAAAAATAATAGAAAGTGCGCCATAGTAAGAAAAATGCGCATCTTTCTTCTGGAAGAAATAGAAAGTGTGCCATTCTTCTGTTTGTTAGGTCTTTTTGTAGGAAATTGCGTCATATGTCTTAGGCGCAATATGCTTCTGCAAGACCCCCTTCAAAGTTTTTGAATTCGTTCATTTGAATTCAAAATTACTTTAAATTAGAAGCATAAAAGTTGTTAAGAAGTTTGTGCGCGCACTCCGAAAAAAATCCCAAAGGATTTGCTGACGTAGCCGGAGGGAATGCAAACTTTACTTTAATGTTGACTAGCTCTATGATTTAACGTGGTTTTTAAGGCAATGTGTGCGTGTCACTACCACATTTCCATATAAGGGCATTTGTGTAATTTAACTATTTTAAAATAATTATGAATTTAATTAATTGCTGAGTTTTGTAACTAATTATATTATTATTAGTAATGTTTAGTTTTAGGTCAAACCCTAGAACTCATTAGGACAGACCCTAGTGAGTCGACCCTAATTTAAAAACCTAGTTCTAGTGAAACCCTAGAATTCTAACTTTAGGTTTGGACCTCAAACCCTAGAAGGCCTAAACCTGAGTTAATTAGGTTCTACATGAGAGGGCCAGGGGGTTTAATCTAAAAACTATGCATAGAAACCCTAAAACTAGGTTTAATATAAAAAGGAAGCTTCTCTCAAAGCCATCCTTCATGTAGAAAAAAAACAGGAAACCCTAGCCTCCACAAGAGAAGTCATCTCCCCACTCCAGAATTCGAGATTTAACCCTAGGGCTTCCATCTTCCTCCTCCAAAGCAAGGAAAGCAAGGAACGTGGGTCAGGAAGCCTTGGAGAAGAAGAACCTCCCTTGAAGAAGCCATAACCCTAGGTAAAACCCTATTTCTATTCATTTTAATTCTGTTTTCTGTTGTTCATGGCCATTAGGAACCCACACTTGCTGTGTAGTTTCGGATTTTAGGGTTTGTTTAGGTTTAAGTGTCCCCAACAATTGTTTTCCCCAATTATCAGAAACCCTAACCCTAGGTATTCGTAGGTAGGTTGATTTCATCTCATATGGGTAGGTTAAACTCGATTTTTAGGGTTTTGGGTTGGGGATTTATGGGTTTGTATGTATATTGGTTTCAGCACTTCCTGTGTTCGATAAAATGTTCATTAAGGGTTGTCTATCTAAGGTATTCGAATTTATGCATTTTTGGTATATCTAACTATATACATAATATATTTATTGTGTAGTTAACTGTGTGTTAATCTCTCTATACAGTCGAATGCACCCTGGGAAGGTCATGTGCACAGCCGAGGGAGAGTGCAGTGTGTTGGGTTTTCCTGTGCAGACATGGTAGAACAGGTTGTGTGTTGTGTGATTTAGAGAGAGACCTGTGCATTGGTTTTGAGTGAGCTTGGGGTTAGTAGAGTATCAGGATTTAGTTCCTGTACATTCGGGTGGAGTTTTGTTGAGTTTCCTATGTGTGGGTATTAGATTTTTGCAGTGAGTAAGTATCCCTAGGTTATTTCCTGTGTGTGTTCCAGAGCTTATGTACCTGTGTATCCAGATCTATATTTCCTGTGTGTGTGTGTGTGGCTGAGAATATCATGTGTATCAGTTAGGTGAGGAGTTCAATGTGTGTCAGTGTAGAAAAATAGGGTATCAGTTAGCTTATAGTATGCAAGTGAGTTCCAATGTGTGTGTGTAATCCTGAGAGTGAGGGACCAGTGAGTGAGTGAATTCTGTGAGAAGAGTTTATCATGTGTATACCAGTATCCAAGTGCCCAGAAATTGTGTGATCAGGGTAGGTGAAACCAGTGTATAGTATAGAGTGTATCAACTAGAATATAGTATGCAGGAAATTCTGTGTGTTTTTGAATGTGTATTCTGTGCAGTGTAGGTATTGTATTTCAGTGTGTGCAGGATTCAGTGCTGTGAGTGTAATCAGAGTGTGTTAGGGCTTGTGCAGTGTCAGTTTCTAGAGTACCAGTGAGCTCCAGTTCACTCATATGCATGTGTAGAATTTTATGTGTGTGTGTGTCAACCTGGGAAGTTAATACTTGTGTGTATTAGATAGGTAATGCCTGTGTGCCAGTTTTCATAAACTGTGAGTAGAGTGTCTGTGTGCACTTGTGTGTGTGAGAGTTCCTTAGAACCTAGTTTCCTGTGTGTCTTGGAGTATCAGTGTGTGAGGGTGCTTTAGTGTAGTGTGTAGATGAGTGAGAAGTGCCTGTGTAAGAGTGAGCAAGTTCTTACCTATTTGTTTCTGCCAGAAGTCATAGGCTTGTCTCAGACTTAAGCCATGGTTGGAGTCTCAACAATTTCAGACTGTGAATGGTCCTTTAGAGCAGTTATCAGTCAGTAACTGTGTGTTAGATGTGTGTATCCTAGAACCCAGTGCCTGTGTGTTCAGTAGTGTGTCTAGGTATTAGCTAAGTGCCAGTATTTATGTTTCAGGATCCTATGTATCAATATGTAGACTGTGAGAGTGAGTGAAATTCCCAGGTCCTAGGTGTGTGAGTGAGTTCAGAGTTTCAGTATCCTAGCAGTTAAGTGTTAGTGTCTTGTAGGTATAGTTCTAGGATTCTTAGTGTAACAGTAGCTAGTTTTATTGTGTGTTTTCAGTATTATACCAGAGTGAATTCTAGTGTGTAGCTGGGGATCAAATTAGTGTGTGCAGCTGTACAGACTAATACCAGTGCATATGTCTGTGTTGAAGGGTAGTTCCTGTGTAGAAACCAGAGTGTAGCTGCAGTGAGTGTAGCTCAGTGACTGTGTAGTGGGAACCTGTGTCAATATGTATCAGTGTATTCAGTAACTTGTGAGTGGAATAGTGTATCTGTGTAAGTGTAAATGCTGTGTTGTGAGTACCAGTGTCTGTCTATGTATGAACCTATGTATCTGTGGTTATGAGTAAGGTAAGTAGGGTACTTGAGTTAAGAGATAAGGTTAGTATGGGTAAGGGTCATGGTTCAAGTAATATTAGCTATAATTAAGATAGTATCTTTACACTTAGGAATATGGGTTATATAAATTACTAGTGTCTAATATAGCTATATTAAGACTAGTGGTAGATTAAAGACTTTGTATAACAAGGTATTTACCTAGTTGGGCTTAGATATGACCTAGAAGCCTCACACTTAATTAAATAAACCTGTTATTTCTGTAATTCAGTATTTGACATTTATATTCCATAATAGGTCATTGTGATTCTATTTTGGACATCGATCCTCACACCTTGCTCAGGACCACAGGCGAGTACATTCTCTGACAGTTTTCATTGTTGATTACTTCTATAAATTGTAGTGTATTACATACTTGATTCTGACACTGTGGATACACGAGTTAGCACCCTAGATCCCCATCATGAGGAGTCATGATTGGAATCCACCGTGCTAGCTGGGGATGGGGAACTATTAGTAGATTATGTGATCATATCCAAATCCTTACCATGCATCATAGCTCACCCCACTTCTCACGTCGGGTGCGGCCTGACCATCATCATGCTTCATAGCTGTTATATATGATTAGCCTGACCATTATCATGCATCATAGCTAACCATATGGTTAGCCTGACCTCCAAGAATCATAGCTAATCATATATAACCAGCCTGATTTAGTCCCAAGCCGATCACATAATAAACTAATATTTCAAACACTTAGTTAGATGTTTATCTTTATTCAGATTTACTTGTTCTAGCATTCACTGTTTATTGTTCATTGCTAGATGCTTTATTGTCTATTTTATTTTCTCCTGTACTTCTCATTTTCAGCATTTATTTTCATCTTGTATCTCTTACACTGTTTATAGACTTTGTCAATTTAATGAAACTGCTGTTAGTGCTTGTGCTTCGCTCCAATCCTGACTGGATAACATTTTTCAGAGGACCTGGAGGATCTTTGCCCCACTCATTACGGCCCAGGATTAGAGGGTGATTTCACTCCAGAAACCCCAGAGGAGTTGCCTAGCCTAGAGGAGAACGTACCTGGCTGCTCTTAGACTACTTTTTTTGCATTATTGTTTTAGACTGAGACTGAGATGTATTTATTATTTTGTGACTTTGTGAGGTCATTTAGACCCAGGATTTGAGTTGGATTATTGTGGTTGGTTTTATTAGAACTCTTTTCTATTCTCATCGTGCTATGATTTCTATTAGCTTGTGATTGAGTATATCTTAGAACTGTGGATCATTATCATTGTCTTCCGTACGGAGTTGAGATTATTGACAGGATATATTTTATGTTTAGACCTAGACAGCGTTCTACCGCCGATGCTGCGGCGTAGGCTGGACGTACCCACGACTCATGCCCAAATTCCGGGTGCGGGTCGTGACACGTTTTTAGTGGTGGCCCATGTAGGTCAGTAGTCGAGTCCTAGAACCGTATTAGAGCGATATCGTAGTGGTGCTCGCTTAGAGTATTACTACGAGTCTGTTTTAGGAAATAGGAATTAGGCCGAGGATATGCTCAATCACAATTAGGAAATTCTGATTCTTATGATATTACTCTTAATAACTTTTCCTTTAGAATTTTTCTGTCCTTCCTTGATGATATCGTATCTATTGCCTTAATTAAATCTTTCGATCTGTCTTCAGGATGCCGCCAAGAAGGTCCCAGAGACTCGGAGCAGCAGATTCAGAGAGGTCTGCCACCTCTCGCCCTGCCGGACAGACATTCGCAGCACCTCCTACATCTCCAGTACATGTGGGAGTGTCTGCAGCATTCGGGGGTCCACCACCACCAGTACAGCATCCAGGAGGTGTGCCCGTCTATGGAGCACAGATGTTCGCTTTGATTCAGGGCATGGTCGATGCCCAGAGGACGTCGGCAGAGGCCCAGAGAGTGCAGGCTGAGGCACATCAGGCCCAGACAGAGATGATGAGGGTGAACATGGAGAATGCTCACCAAGTGGCTCTCCAGGCTGTGGAGAGAGTCACTCAGCAGCAGCAGCATCCTGATCAGCACCACCAGAGGCCGGGCACCATTGTGGATTTCAAGAGGATGATGCCTCAGGAATTCAAGGGGACAGAAGGGATACTCTACGCCGATGATTGGCTAGAGGACATCGAGAGGAACTTGCGCTTGGCGCAGCTTCCAGAGGCGCTCCAGATCGAGGCCGCAGGCAGCCAGATGTTCGACATTGCCTTGACATAGTTTCGCACGGAGCCGAGACTCTTGCGCAGGGGACTCACTTGGGAGGATTTCAAGGAACTCTTCAAAGAAAAGTTCTTTCCTGATGTTGCCCTGGGAGCTTTGGAGAGTCAGTTCCATGACTTAGCCCAGGGGAGCTCGTCCGTCGATGAGTATGCCGCGGAGTTTTCCCGCCTGAGCCGCTTTGCGCCATCGATGATTAGAGATCCGGGGGACAGGGCCCGGAAATTCAGAAAGGGGCTGACAAGGGAGATCAAGTCTCGCACGTCGGGACGTCGCACAGCTACCTACGAGGGCATATTGATGGATGCCCAAGTAGCCGAGGACGATTTGGGCCTCAGGCCCAAGAGGGGACGCGATGGTTCCGGAGGAGCAAACAGTAGTACGGGACCGGGCAAGCGTCCACACTTTCAGCAGCAGCAGCAGAGAACCTTTCAGCAGCAGCATCAGGCACCAGCCCGAGGGCAGGTCCAGCAGCAGTAACAGAGACAGAACCAGCCCACCATCCAGTGTGCTTACTGCGGGAAGATGGGACATACTAGAGATATCTGCAGGAAGAGATTGGGCTCATGTCTGTCCTGCGGATCGACGACACACCAGCTGAAGGATTGTCCTACCTTTCGTCCAGGTCAGGGTGGAGCAGCCGCCCAGAGAGGATCAGACAGGGTGCCTACCGCACCAGGAGGCCAACAACAGAGGGGACCACTTCCACCGCAACATCAGAAGTTCGCCCAGCATCAGCAGCAGAGAGGTGCACCCCAGGGGCGAGCATACGCCATGGCAGTCGAGGAGATCGAGCCAGCAGGAGACTTGATCACAGGTTCGGTTCTTCTCGATTGTATTCCCGTATTTACCTTATTCGATTCTGGCGCTTGCCATAGTTTTGTGTCTGTATCATATACACTTCGACATCATTTAGACACAGAACCATTAGCTAGGACTTGCAAGATCACGACTGGTGGAGGTATTATCCTAGTCCGTGATCACTGCAAGGACCGGAGGGTGTCAGTAGAAGGCCGAGAGTTGAGCGTGAGCTTACTCGTCATGCCACTTCCGGGGTATGATATTGTACTCGGAATGGACTGGTTGAGTAGGCATCATGCTACTATAGATTGTTATAGAGGCAGAGTTTTGTTTAGACCACCAGGAGAGCCAGAGTTTGAGGTCGTCCGAGGAGCAGCAGAACAGAGGAGGAGCACATTTTGCGGAGCCAGGGCGGAAGAAGAGGAGTTGCCACATCCTCTGATAGCGGAGTTCCTGGATGTATTTCCAGAGGAGTTGCCAGGCTTGCCGCCAGACAGAGATGTTGAATTCTCTATAGACTTGGTTCCAGGAGCGGAGCCCATTTCACAACATGTCTATAGAGTCAACAACAGCGAGCTGACAGAACTGAAGAAGCAAGTCGAGGAGCTGCAGGACAAAGGCTTCATCAAATCCAGTTCATCACCATGGGGAGCTCCGGTATTGTTCGTACCGAAGAAGGACGGCACGGTGCGTATGTGCATTGATTATAGAGCTTTGAACAATATCACTATCAAGAACAAGTACCCGCTGCCAAGGATAGATGATCTTTTCGATCAGTTGAGCGGGGCGAGGGTGTTTTCAAAGATAGATTTGAGATCAGGCTATCACCAGGTGAAGGTGAAGAGGAAAGACACGCCGAAGACAGCTTTTCGGACCAGATACGGCCAGTTTGAGTTCATGGTGATGCCATTTGGTTTAACCAATGCACCGGCAGTATTCATGAACCTGATAAACAAGGTGTTCCACCAGTACCTTGACAAGTTCATGGTGGTGTTCATAGACGATATTCTTGTGTATTCCAAGACCCCGGAGGAGCACGAAGAGCACCTGAGGTTGGTCTTAGAGACTCTCAGGAGGGAGAAGCTGTACGGGAAACTCTCTAAGTGTGAATTCTTCCTTGACAAGGTCGAATTTCTTGGGCATGTGGTATCAGGTGACGGAATCTCGGTAAACCCAAAGAAGATCGAGGCAGTGGAGTCGTGGGCTACCCCCAGTTCGGTAGCTGAGATCAGGAGTTTTCTCGGGCTAGCAGGATACTACAGGAGGTTTGTACAAGACTTCTCCAAGATTGCAGTGCCGATGACCAGATTGACTAGGAAAGATGTGGATTTTGTCTGGACGGAGGAGTGCCAGGCTGCATTTGATGAACTAAAGAAGAGGTTGACGACAGCTCCAATTTTGATGTTGCCAGCAGGGACAGGTGGTTTCACCATCTACAGTGATGCTTCAGGGAAGGGTCTGGGATGCGTTCTTCAGCAGCACGGGAAGGTAATTGCCTATGCTTCCAGGCAGTTACGCCCTCATGAAAAGAACTATCCCACCCATGATTTGGAGTTGGCAGCAGTTATCTTCGCTCTAAAGCTGTGGAAGCATTATCTGTACGGAGAGCGTGTGGAGATCTTCACAGACCACAAGAGCTTGAAGTACGTATTCACACAGAAGGAGCTGAACATGAGGCAGAGGAGGTAGTTAGAGTTGATGAAGGACTTTGACATCTCACTGCAGTACCATCCAGTGAAGGCCAACGTAGTCGCCGATGCCTTGAGCAGGTATCCGATGGCTATGTACTTGACGACAGATAGACATTTGTTGGCTGATTTGGAGAGCTTGGAGATTGAGGTGTTAGTTCCCGGTACAGAGATTCAGATGTGGGGATTGCAGATACAGTCCGAACTGATGGACAGGATCAGAGCTGCGCAGTACGATGATGAGGCTCTGAGGAGTATCAGGGCACAGGTTCGGATGGGATTGTCGGACGACTTTACTATCGCAGATGATGGTTTTTTACGGCACGGTACGAGGATATGTGTGCCAAGCGGGGAGCTGCGGGAGGAGATTTTGCAGGAGGCACACCGCTCTCAGTACTCGATACATCCCGGTGCCAACAAGATATATCAAGACTTGAGGGAGCACGTATGGTGGTATGGAATGAAGCGCGAGGTAGCACGCTTAGTATCCCGGTGTCTAGTGTGCCAGCAGGTAAAGGCAGACCGGCAGAGGCCAGGTGGTTTGCTTCAACCTTTACCGATTCCAGAATGGAAATGGGAGCACGTGACCATGGATTTCGTTTCAGGGCTTCCATGTTCTCCAGGAGGGAAGGACGCGATTTGGGTCATCGTGGACAGGTTGACCAAATCAGCCCATTTCTTACCTTTCAAGGTGGGCACGTCGACAGAGAAGCTAGCAGAGATGTACGTGCGACAGATTGTTAGACTTCATGGAGTTCCTGTGAGCATCGTCTCGGATCGGGATAGTCGTTTCACTTCCCACTTCTGGAGGAGTCTGCAGACTAGCTTGGGCACTCAGCTCAAGTTCAGTACCGCATATCACCCCCAGACTGACGGGCAGTCTGAACGGACTATTCAGACTCTCGAGGATATGCTACGCACTTGCGTTTTAGATCTCGAAGGTTCTTGGGAGGATCATCTGTACCTGGTAGAGTTCGCTTACAACAACAGCTACCAGGCCAGCATCGAGATGTCACCATTTGAGGCTCTTTATGGACGAAGGTGTCGTACACCGCTATCGTGGGACGACGTTGGAGAGAGAGCCTTGCTAGGACCAGAAATGGTTGTGGATGCAGCAGAAAAGGTGAAACTCATCAGAGACAGACTGCGAGTGGCGCAGGACAGACAGCGGCATTGGGCCGACAGCCACCGTAGACCCCTTGAGTTTCAGGTATAGATTGTTATTTTCTGGCTTGTGTTTGTTTGTTTAGACTGCGTGTTGAGACTGTTTTGTTTTAGGTTGGCGATCTGGTATTCCTACGGATTTCTCCGACGCGTGGAACGATTCGTTTTGGCAGAGGCGGGAAGCTTAGCCCACGCTACATCGGACCCTTTGGTATTCTTGCGAGGGTAGGTGCAGTGGCATATAGACTGGACTTGCCACCTGCATTGGAGGGAGTGCATGATGTGTTCCACGTGTCGCAGCTGAGACGGTACGTGGCTGACCCTAGTCACGTACTTGATCACTCGGAGATTGAGGTTGGTCCGACGCTCAGCTACCCCGAGCAGCCCGTAGAGATCTTGGACCGCAGAGAGAAGGTGTTGCGGAACCAAACTATTCCTTTGGTTCGGGTTGCATGGAGACATCACTCTCCAGGGGAGTCGACCTGGGAGAGAGAGGACGAGATGCGCGAGCAATACCCGTATCTCTTCTAGACTTGAGGTATATTTCCTTTTCAGATTCACTCTTGTTCTAGTTCAGTCCAATTTCGAGGACGAAATTTCTTTTAGGAGGGTAGACTTGTCACTACCACATTTCCATATAAGGGCATTTGTGTAATTTAACTATTTTAAAATAATTATGAATTTAATTAATTGCTGAGTTTTGTAACTAATTATATTATTATTAGTAATGTTTAGTTTTAGGTCAAACCCTAGAACTCATTAGGACAGACCCTAGTGAGTCGACCCTAATTTAAAAACCCAGTTCTAGTGAAACCCTAGAATTCTAACTTTAGGTTTGGACCTCAAACCCTAGAAGGCCTAAACCTGAGTTAATTAGGTTCTACATGAGAGGGCCAGGGGGTTTAATCTAAAAACTATGCATAGAAACCCTAAAACTAGGTTTAATATAAAAAGGAAGCTTCTCTCAAAGCCATCCTTCATGTAGAAAAAAAACAGGAAACCCTAGCCTCCACAAGAGAAGTCATCTCCCCACTCCAGAATTCGAGATTTAACCCTAGGGCTTCCATCTTCCTCCTCCAAAGCAAGGAAAGCAAGGAACGTGGGTCAGGAAGCCTTGGAGAAGAAGAACCTCCCTTGAAGAAGCCATAACCCTAGGTAAAACCCTATTTCTATTCATTTTAATTCTGTTTTCTGTTGTTCATGGCCATTAGGAACCCACACTTGCTGTGTAGTTTCGGATTTTAGGGTTTGTTTAGGTTTAAGTGTCCCCAACAATTGTTTTCGCCAATTATCAGAAACCCTAACCCTAGGTATTCGTAGGTAGGTTGATTTCATCTCATATGGGTAGGTTGAACTCGATTTTTAGGGTTTTGGGTTGGGGATTTATGGGTTTGTATGTATATTGGTTTCAGCACTTCCTGTGTTCGATAAAATGTTCATTAAGGGTTGTCTATCTAAGGTATTCGAATTTATGCATTTTTGGTATATCTAACTATATACATAATATATTTATTGTGTAGTTAACTGTGTGTTAATCTCTCTATACAGTCGAATGCACCCTGTTAATCACTGTTGGTGGATAGTATGCGCACTTTAGAAGTCGTATGGAGATTGGAACATTTTTAAAGGAGTGGCACTGCGGTGCACTTTTTAAGTAGTGGCACTACGGCGCATTTTTGAATGAGTGGCACTGCGGCATATTTTTGAAGGAGTGGCACTGCAATGCACTTTTGAAAGGGGTGGTACTGTGGCGCACTTTTGAAAGGAGTGGCGCTGCAGCGCACTTTTGAAGGAGTGGCACTGCGGTGCACTTTTGAAGGAAATGGCACAGTGGCGCACTTTTAAAAAAGTGGCACTATGGCACATTTTTGAAGGAGTGGCACTACGGCACATTTTTGAAGGAGTGGCACTGTAGCACATTTTTGAAAGGAGTGGCACTGGAGCGCACTTTTGAAGGAGTGGCACTGCGACGCACTTTTAAAGAAAATGGCACAGTGGCGCACTTTTGAAAGAGTAGCACAGTGGGGCACTTATGAAGGAGTGGCACTGAGGCGCACTTTTGAAGGAGTGGCACTACGGTGCACATTTGAAGAAAATGGCTCAGTGGCACAATTTTGACGGATCAGCACTGCGGTTGGGTCGCTAAACGACAACCGGGGTTTTCGTGCCGCCGCTCCGCTGTAATGATAACTTTTGCCTCTTCGGTTTTTGCATATGTCAGCTGTCTGTCTGCTGTATTAAATGCTTGAGAGAGAGACGATTGTTTATGCGCCAGCTTTTATGACATGAAGAAAATACGTCACTTTTCTGTCCTCTGAATAACGTGTCATCCTCTGAAAAATAATAGAAAGTGCGCCATAGTAAGAAAAATGCGCATCTTTCTTCTGGAAGAAATAGAAAGTGTGCCATTCTTCTGTTTGTTAGGTCTTTTTGTAGGAAATTGCGTCATATGTCTTAGGCGCAATATGCTTCTGCAAGACCCCCTTCAAAGTTTTTGAATTCGTTCATTTGAATTCAAAATTACTTTAAATTAGAAGCATAAAAGTTGTTAAGAAGTTTGTGCGCGCACTCCGAAAAAAATCCCAAAGGATTTGCTGACGTAGCCGGAGGGAATGCAAACTTTACTTTAATGTTGACTAGCTCTATGATTTAACGTGGTTTTTAAGGCAATGTGTGCGTGTCACTACCACATTTCCATATAAGGGCATTTGTGTAATTTAACTATTTTAAAATAATTATGAATTTAATTAATTGCTGAGTTTTGTAACTAATTATATTATTATTAGTAATGTTTAGTTTTAGGTCAAACCCTAGAACTCATTAGGACAGACCCTAGTGAGTCGACCCTAATTTAAAAACCCAGTTCTAGTGAAACCCTAGAATTCTAACTTTAGGTTTGGACCTCAAACCCTAGAAGGCCTAAACCTGAGTTAATTAGGTTCTACATGAGAGGGCCAGGGGGTTTAATCTAAAAACTATGCATAGAAACCCTAAAACTAGGTTTAATATAAAAAGGAAGTTTCTCTCAAAGCCATCCTTCATGTAGAAAAAAAACAGGAAACCCTAGCCTCCACAAGAGAAGTCATCTCCCCACTCCAGAATTCGAGATTTAACCCTAGGGCTTCCATCTTCCTCCTCCAAAGCAAGGAAAGCAAAGAACGTGGGTCAGGAAGCCTTGGAGAAGAAGAACCTCCCTTGAAGAAGCCATAACCCTAGGTAAAACCCTATTTCTATTCATTTTAATTCTGTTTTCTGTTGTTCATGGCCATTAGGAACCCACACTTGCTGTGTAGTTTCAGATTTTAGGGTTTGTTTAGGTTTAAGTGTCCCCAATAATTATTTTCCCCAATTATCAGAAACCCTAACCCTAGGTATTCGTAGGTAGGTTGATTTTATCTCATATGGGTAGGTTGAACTCGATGGGATTTATGGGTTTGTATGTATATTGGTTTCAGCACTTCCTGTGTTCGATAAAATGTTCATTAAGGGTTGTCTATCTAAGGTATTCGAATTTATGCATTTTTGGTATATCTAACTATATACATAATATATTTATTGTGTAGTTAACTGTGTGTTAATCTCTCTATACAGTCGAATGCACCCTGGGAAGGTCCTGTGCACAGCCGAGGGAGAGTGCAGTGTGTTGGGTTTTCCTGTGCAGACATGGTAGAACAGGTTGTGTGTTGTGTGATTTGGAGAGAGACCTGTGCATTGGTTTTGAGTGAGCTTGGGGTTAGTAGAGTATCAGGATTTAGTTCCTGTACATTCGGGTGGAGTTTTGTTGAGTTTCCTATGTGTGGGTATTAGATTTTTGCAGTGAGTAAGTATCCCTAGGTTATTTCCTGTGTGTGTTCCAGAGCTTATGTACCTGTGTATCCAGATCTATATTTCCTGTGTGTGTGTGTGTGGCTGAGAATATCATGTGTATCAGTTAGGTGAGGAGTTCAATATGTGTCAGTGTAGAAGAACAGGGTATCAGTTAGCTTATAGTATGCAAGTGAGTTCCAGTGTGTGTGTGTGTGATCCTGAGAGTGAGGGACCAGTGAGTGAGTGAATTCTGTGAGAAGAGTTTATCATGTGTATACCAGTATCCAAGTGCCCAGAAATTGTGTGATCAGGGTAGGTGAAACCAGTGTATAGTATAGAGTGTATCAACTAGAATATAGTATGCAGGAAATTCTGTGTGTGTTTGAATGTGTATTCTGTGCAGTGTAGGTATTGTATTTCAGTGTGTGCAGGATTCAGTGCTGTGAGTGTAATCAGAGTGTGTTAGGGCTTGTGCAGTGTCAGTTTCTAGAGTACCAGTGAGCTCCAGTTCACTCATATGCATGTGTAGAATTTTATGTGTGTGTGTGTCAACCTGGGAAGTTAATACTTGTGTGTATTAGATAGGTAATGCCTGTGTGCCAGTTTTCATAAACTGTGAGTAGAGTGTCTGTGTGCACTTGTGTGTGTGAGAGTTCCTTAGAACCTAGTTTCCTGTGTGTCTTGGAGTATCAGTGTGTGAGGGTGCTTTAGTGTAGTGTGTAGATGAGTGAGAAGTGCCTGTGTAAGAGTGAGCAAGTTCTTACCTATTTGTTTCTGCCAGAAGTCATAGGCTTGTCTCAGACTTAAGCCATGGTTGGAGTCTCAACAATTTCAGACTGTGAATGGTCCTTTAGAGCAGTTATCAGTCAGTAACTGTGTGTTAGATGTGTGTATCCTAGAACCCAGTGCCTGTGTGTTCAGTAGTGTGTCTAGGTATTAGCTAAGTGCCAGTATTTATGTTTCAGGATCCTATGTATCAATATGTAGACTGTGAGAGTGAGTGAAATTCCCAGGTCCTAGGTGTGTGAGTGAGTTCAGAGTTTCAGTATCCTAGCAGTTAAGTGTTAGTGTCTTGTAGGTATAGTTCTAGGATTCTTAGTGTAACAGTAGCTAGTTTTATTGTGTGTTTTCAGTATTATACCAGTGTGAATTCTAGTGTGTAGCTGGGGATCAAATTAGTGTGTGCAGCTGTACAGACTAATACCAGTACATATGTCTGTGTTGAGGGGTAGTTCCTGTGTAGAAACCAGAGTGTAGCTGCAGTGAGTGTAGCTCAGTGACTGTGTAGTGGGAACCTGTGTCAATATATATCAGTGTATTCAGTAACTTGTGAGTGGAATAGTGTATCTGTGTAAGTGTAAATGCTGTGTTGTGAGTAGCAGTGTCTGTCTATGTATGAACCTATGTATCTGTGGTTATGAGTAAGGTAAGTAGGGTACTTGAGTTAAGAGATAAGGTTAGTATGGGTAAGGGTCATGGTTCAAGTAATATTAGCTATAATTAAGATAGTATCTTTACACTTAGGAATATGGGTTATATAAATTACTAGTGTCTAATATAGCTATATTAAGACTAGTGGTAGATTAAAGACTTTGTATAACAAGGTATTTACCTAGTTGGGCTTAGATATGACCTAGAAGCCTCACACTTAATTAAATAAACCTGTTATTTTTGTAATTCAGTATTTGACATTTATATTCCATAATAGGTCATTGTGATTCCATTTTGGACATCGATCCTCACACCTTGCTCAGGACCACAGGCGAGTATATTCTCTGACAGTTTTCATTGTTGATTACTTCTATAAATTGTAGTGTATTACATACTTGATTCCGACACTGTGGATACACGAGTTAGCACCCTGGATCCCCATCATGAGAAGTCGTGATTGGAATCCACCGTGCTAGCTGGGGATGGGGAACTATTAGTAGATTATGTGATCATATCCAAATCCTTACCATGCATCATAGCTCACCCCACTTCTCACGTCGGGTGCGGCCTGACCATCATCATGCTTCATAGCTGTTATATATGATTAGCCTGACCATTATCATGCATCATAGCTAACCATATGGTTAGCCTGACCTCCAAGAATCATAGCTAATCATATATAACCAGCCTGATTTAGTCCCAAGCCGATCACATAATAAACTAATATTTCAAACACTTAGTTAGATGTTTATCTTTATTCAGATTTACTTGTTCTAGCATTCACTGTTTATTGTTCATTGCTAGATGCTTTATTGTCTATTTCATTTTCTTCTGTACTTCTCATTTTTAGCATTTATTTCCATCTTGTATCTCTTACACTGTTTATAGACTTTGTCAATTTAATGAAACTGCTGTTAGTGCTTGTGCTTCGCTCCAATCCTGACTGGATAACATTTTTCAGAGGACCTGGAGGATCTTTGCCCCACTCATTACGGCCCAGGATTAGAGGGTGATTTCACTCCAGAAACCCCAGAGGAGTTGCCTAGCCTAGAGGAGAACGTACCTGGCTGCTCTTAGACTACTTTTTCTGCATTATTATTTTAGACTGAGACTGAGATGTATTTATTATTTTGTGACTTTGTGAGATCATTTAGACCCAGGATTTGAGTTGGATTATTGTGGTTGGTTTTATTAGAACTCTTTTTTATTCTCATCGTGCTATGATTTCTATTAGCTTGTGATTGAGTATATCTTAGAACTGTGGATCATTATCATTGTCCTCCGTACGGAGTTGAGATTATTGACAGGATATATTTTATGTTTAGACCTAGACAGCGTTCTACCGCCGATGCTGCGACGTAGGCTGGACGTACCCACGACTCATGCCCAAATTCCGGGTGCGGGTCGTGACAGTGCGGCTTCATTTCCAAGGTTTGTTAGGCAACTGAAACATTGTTCCCCCATCTATATATAAAGGGAGATAGAGGGTTTTCTTCTTCAAGGCATTGCCTTCCTCGTAATTCTTCAAACTCTTTTCATTACAGCAGAAATGAGCACAGTTGTTTGTCGATTCAAGTCGCAGAAGAGGAGGTCGATGGTAGCAGTGCACTGCAGGCATTTAAGCAGCTGCAAAAGGAGGCAACTTCCTTCCAAAATATTCTTCTCTAATGGAGGATGGAAGAGTATAATAATTTTCCTTATTCAAAATGATCAGCAACATTATTTGGCAATTTGCCATAAATTGAGGAAGGACTTTGATCGGAGCTATTAGAGTTGTCTTAGTCCATACAGCATACTAGCTGTATTTTCCTCCATTATGAAGCTGGCTACTGGGGTGTAGCTGGTGTCATGAACCGATTCCGTAGAATCGTTGAGGCGTCCCCCGAATCGTGACCGCCGTGCGGGCCTGAGGTTGCGCCCGCACAAGGCTTTAATGATTTGCATAGCAAGCACATATTCAGAGTACGCAGATAAATTGAAACACAGATGTAAAACATGAAAAAGTTCTCTTTATTGATAATGAACATATATTACAAACTCTTGAACGAGTCAGCTAATATGCCGCACGGGCTTACAAAAGAGTTGACTCAAAATGAGATAGTAGTCCTGTACATTATATCCCTTTATAAACTCAAAATGATAAAGACCTCCAGGCTGGAGGATAGCTTTGCCACGGAGATGCATTTGTGTATGAAGAGTTGCAAGCTCCTGTCTTCAAAATGCTTCAAGGGGCGCGGTGAAGATGCGCCAACAGCTGGACTGGATCGGGTAGACGACTTCGGCTCCTCGCTCGGTTCGCCTTGGCGCGGAGAACCTGTTTCAACGAGGGTCAGCATGTCAAAACATACTGGTGAAGGCGAGCTAGCCTGACTATACCAATCAATACGTTGTTTTAATGAAGCATGCATATTTGTGGGTTTTTATCTTTCCTTAGTTCATTTACAAGTAAGCAGCATATAGAATTTACTGAAATGAATGTGCCACCGTTCGGTGGATTTTACCTGTCCGTCTGAATTATCTGCACAATACTTACCATGCCTTCCCTGCCACGAAGACACAAGTTAGTTTGTAACAGGTTTAAATATACAAGAGATCACTGGCGTGATGCCACAATGGACACTAGTCACTGGCGGGAATGGTATGCAGCGAATGAACAAGGAGCGCTATATGCCACCCCGTCCAGCACAATGGACAATACAATAGAGTTCCGTCGGGATCGGATCGGTGCCAGTGCCCCAGCGACCGTCCGCAGGAACTAATGACCTTGTGCACAAGTTGTCCGTGATCGAACAATATGTTTACTTAGTTAACAGTTCATGCTTTTAAGGCAACAAGAGTACAAGACAAGCAATTATACAAGACAAGCAACTATTTATGATTTATTCCCAAACGAACAAGCATGCAGTTCAGTATCCGTCCATGAAGTTATTGACAAGCATAATCAACCAAGTCTATTCTCTTTTATCTTGGTTTCTTTTATTATTACTTGGTATCGTTTGATCGGGGCAAAGAAGCGTGCAGATTTAGGGTGTGAAGTTGGAAGCAGGGCTAGATAATCGGGTTGGTAGCCACTCACTTAGATAGTTGGAAGGAGAAGGAAAGAGGCACTTCACGACTCCGCTCGCAAGCCGCCTACTGCTCGTTCACCTGCACACGAACAGCTCGATTAATACTTCTTCCTCTCTTTCCAATCTCAGAATAGAAGTGCAGTTCAATGAACGAAAACAATGAAAACCATCGAAACTGTTCAAGGAAAACAAGCAAATCTCAAAACCAACTCAAAGCACGAAAGCAACAAGCGATATCGAAAACTGAGGCAATAAAAGATAGCAGCGGAGAGGTCCCTTCTGACTCTGCCGCTAAGCCGATCCTTGGGGCGCAGTCCACTGAATATGGTAATCGATTCCGAAAAAACAAATCCATAACGAGGACGAGTTCTTAATTCAATCTATCCCGATCGAACGATACCGTCTTGTGTTTCTTAGCCGCGCTCTCCGCACCGGAAGAATGTGGCGCTACATCCTACCCAACTAATTGGAAGTTTTGTCCCCAAACTTAGGAATGGGACCTACCGTTAAGGATTATTGCGTTCGGGACGGCGATCATGACTCAAGGAACAATCACGAACAGAATGGTCTGATCCGCCACAGGCTAGGCATAAACCAAGTTTCAGGCGACAATTATCCTTCGTATGCCCCGGCTTGTTACAGAAGTAACATAGCTGCCCTGGTTTCCCTCTTTGTGGACCACCGTTGTTTCGGCACTTTGTAGCGGTATTTCCTCTCTCGTCGCTTTGGCGTTTGTGACTGGATGTATGCACAGTGCCGGCAGGAACGTGAGGATAGTGTGGTTCAAGCGATAGGGCGTGATTCATGACTTCATACATTATACGATACTGATGAACGGCTACGTACGAATAGATGACAGGGCGTAGTCCACCTTCAAACCTTCTAGCTCGACTCGCTACATCAGGTAAATAGGACCTAGCGAATTTGGAGAGTCGGTTGAATTCGGCGGAGTACTCCTTAACTGTCATGCTGCCTTGCCTCAGTTGCACGAACTCATTCTCCATTTGACGTTGTACTGGAGGGGGTATAAACTCCTCTTCGAACGCGGCACGAAAAGTTGTCCATGAGATTGCCTCCTCTCCGTGATCAAATTGGAGAGATCGTCGATGCACGTTCCACCAATCGTGCACGTTGAGGCGGAGCTGTAGTTGCGCGCAGAAGACGCGCTTCTCTTCGGGGACCTCTAGCAGAGCGAAGTGATCTTCAAGTTTGGCCAACCAATCTAGAGCTACGACTGGGTCCTCAGTCCCGTTGAATGGGGTGTTGCAGACTTTCTTGAAGTGGCCAAAGTTGAAGGCAGTCACGTCCCTCGTCCTTGGAATTTGTGGCGTCTCTACTTCAAGCGCGGGCTGTTCCACCGGACTCGGCGCTCTTGCCGTGGAATAGTTGGAAGCCAAAGTCTGAACGATCTGTTGCAGGGTATTTACTTGCTTTTGTTGGACTGAGAATCGTGCTTCTATATTGTCTTGAAACTTGAGTTGACTCTCTTCCGCCCGCTTCTCGGCCCGTTCATAGCGAGCCTCGTCCCTTTGTTGGTTTTCCTCCAACATCCGCAATATTTGCTGGATGGGATCGATGCTTGGCACGGCTCGCTGGCTCTCTAAACTTTCCTAAGAGCCTGAACTACTTCCTTGGCCTTGTTTTTCATCCGGTGCTTGCGCTGCAGATTACGCTGGAGCCATTCCTTCAAAAGAAGGTAAATTACATTAGGATCATAATGTATTATGGACTTATTGCATGAATGTATCTCATTTTGGCCTAGCGAGTTCAAGAGTTCGCACAGGAATTTGATCGTTAAAGGAACTTTTCCAGCACGAAGTCTAAGGAACTTTGAATCTGTGCTCTGATACCACTGTGTCACGACCCGATTCCATAGAATCGTTGAGGCATCCCCCGAATCGTGACCGTCGTGCGGGCCTGGGGTTACGCCCGCACAAGGCTTTAATGATTTGCATAGCAAGCACATATTCAGAGTACGCAGATAAATTGAAACACAGATGTGAAACATAAAAAAGTTCTCTTTATTGATAATGAATATCTATAACAAACTCTTGAACGAGTCAGCTAATATGCCGCACGGGCTTATAAAAGAGTTGACTCAAAATGAGATAGTAGTCCTGTACATTATATCCTTTTATAAACTCAAAATGATAAAGACCTCCAGGCTGGAGGATAGCTTTGCCACGGAGCTGCATTTGTGTATGAAGAGTTGCAAGCTCCTGTCTTCAAAATGCTTCAAGGGGCACGGTGAAGATGCGCCAACAGCTGGACTAGATCGGGTAGACGACTTCAGCTCCTCGCTCGGTTCGCCTTGGTGTGGAGAACCTGTTTCAACGAGGGTCAGCATATCGAAATATACTGGTGAAGGCGAGCTAGCCTGACTATACCAATCAACACGTTGTTTTAATGAAGCATGCATATTTGTGGGTTTCTATCTTGCCTTAGTTCATTTACAAGTAAGCAGCATATAGAATTTACTGAAATGAACGTGCCACCGTTCGGTGGATTTTACCTGTCCGTCTGAATTACCTGCACAATACTTACCATGCCTTCCCTGCCACGAAGACACAAGTTAGTTTGCAACAGGTTTAAATATACAAGAGATCACTGGCGTGATGCCACAATGGACACTAGTCACTGGCGGGAATGGTATGCAGCGAATGAACAAGGAGCGCTACATGCCATCCCGTCCAGCATAATGGACTATACAATAGAGTTCCGTCCGGACCGGATCGGTGCCAGTGCCCCAGCGACCGTCCGCAGGAACTAATGACCTTGTGCACAAGTTGTCCGTGATCGAACAATATGTTTACTTAGTTAACAGTTCATGCTTTTGAGGCAACAAGAGTACAAGACAAGCAATTGTACAAGACAAGCAACTATTTATGATTTATTCCCAAACGAACAAGCATGCAGTTCAGTATCCGTCCATGAAGTTATTGACAAGCATAATCAACCAAGTCTATTCTCTTTTATCTTGGTTTCTTTTATTATTACTTGGTATCGTTTGATCGGGGCAAAGAAGCGTGCAGATTTAGGGTGTGAAGTTGGAAGCAGGGCTAGCTAATCGGGTTGGTAGCCACTCACTTAGATAGTTGGAAGGAGAAGGAAAGAGGCGCTTCACGACTCCGCTCGCAAGCCGCCTACTACTCGTTCACCTGCACACGAATAGCTCGATTAATACTTCTTCCTCTCTTTTTAATCTCGGAATAGAAGTGCAGTTCAATGAACGAAAATAATGAAAACCATCAAAACCGTTCAAGGAAAACAAGCAAATCTCAAAACCAACTCAAAGCACGAAAGCAACAAGCGACATCGAAAACCGAGGCAATAAAAGATAGCAGCGGAGAGGTCCCTCCTGACTCTGCCGCTAAGCCGATCCTTGGGGCACAGTCCACTGAATATGGGAATCGATTCCGAAGAAACAAATCCATAACGAGGACGAGTTCTTAATTCAATCTATCCCGATCGAACGGTACCGTCTTGTGTTTCTTAGCCGCGCTCTCCGCACCGAGAGAACGGGGCGCTACAGCTGGGTCGTGTCTCCGGTTAGAAGATTGGGATGGAGTCCCAATCAAAACTCTGCTAATGGCCCTTGGTAGTGATGGAGAATTGGCTTTTATGGGCTTGCAAAATTGATACGTGCCCAATTATATATCCTTCCGCCATTATTATTGCACCCAATATTAAGAAGCGAGAGCATGTCTAATATTGTGCTCCCTAACATTAGCCTTTAGAAGGATGGAGATGATCATGTGATCGATCTCCATCATATGTAATCATAATTTTTAGACTAAAAATCCAAGTGTGATAGATCTCCATCAGATGTATTCATGATTAAGCTTCAATAAAATCTTTAGTTTTGACTTCATTGTGCTGTAAGTGTGTTGCTGAATGAAGACTCTGGTCGATGTGCGCCAGGAAGGATCAAATCTGTTTGACCTTTCTTTGGCATCTCACTGATGCGCACATAAATATGCATTCTGAGCAAAATGGGTTTTGTGCGCACTGTGCAGCTTACCGCGCGCATTTTTGCAAACTTGTCTGATCAAGCACACTATGCGACATTTTCTATTGATCAGTTAAATACGCGCATGCGGGCACCCTTAGACGAACACATAGAACAATTTATATTTTGTGTTCTTTTCTTGGAGAATGGAACCATTATATTTATTGAGATTCGTTTATGGGGATCTGAATCATCATCTTCTTCCATGAATAGTAGGGTTTTGAATCGTCATCCTTATTGTTAATGAATCACGTGGAGAAATTCGAATCGTCACACTATTTCTTATAAATAAGAGTGGTCTATGAACTTCAGCATTCTTCATTCGAATCTGCTGATGGCTTCCCAAAATGAGTCTCTGAAGGAGAAAAAAAAGTCTGATGAAGTAACTAATCTTCCACCCATTGCAGATAACTCTGGTTGTACCACTATTATTTCTGCACAGATTCCAGATGGCCTTTGCCCGCCCCAAAATAAGATCATTGATTTCCTCCATCCTTCTGTTGATTCGAAAAAATAAGAAGAATCAGCCGAAACAGATCTCCTACGTAGACTGCTTGCATCGTCAGACGTTTGTATTCTGCATGCTTTTGCGATGTTTATGAAAAACTCAGAAGATTCTGACCCATCCTCTTCTTAATCATTTGTATTGTCTTTTTCTTTATTTTCTATCAATAAAAAAATTTTGTTTCATCTTAGTGATACTTTCAAATTGAGACCCATTGAATATATATCTGCTAAGAGGTATTATAGACATGGCAGAATAACTCTAGGAGGAAATTTGGCAGGTGTATTACTCAAGGCATACTCATGCTGAGCACAAAATTTTATAGGATACAATACTATCAGAGGTGATATGGACGTGATAGTTCACTAGTTTATTTCATCGAGGAGGAGAAGAAAGAGTAGTTCAAGGGTGAACGATTATCTTCTCTTTAGGAAAATAAATAAAATATGATTCAGAGGTAATATGGACGTGAATCACATTATATTTATTGACGGATGAATAAACGTGTGAGACTATTCCCTGTCACGCCCCAGTCCCAAAATACGTAGGACTAGGAATACGTAACACGCTAGCCGTATGTATACGAACTCCAATATATGGAAACCATATACACACGTACGCTGTACATGAATATCCAATCCACAGTGGTAAATATATGTCACAACAAGTCACACGCAGTTCTATATCTCATCCACAGCACAAATAATAGAAGAATGGAAATCAATAACTGAATATCAAAGAAGCAGTCTCAAATAGTAATCTCAAAGTGTGATAGTCGGGTGGAAACAAATCCACTACCAATCGACTATAATAAACTACTAAAGAGAGAAGAGAATAAACTCTAATATAAGAATAAATGTCTAGAAAAGACTAGCAACTAGAATCTCTAAACAGCTGCAATGAATCACATATAATCAGAAGGTAAGATCTCCTCAGACTGATAGGTAGCATCAGGTCCAGGTCCATACTCCTGCGGGTACTCCTGCTTACCTATATCTGGAAGGGACCAGGTCCTCAGAGGGACGTAACAAGATACAAAAAGCACATGCCAATAAAGTACTAAAAATAAACATCCATTGGGGTCGCCTAACCATCTATGTGAATGCAGTTTGAGAACAACTTTCTAACAAGTGGGCTATCTGGCCATAAATAGGATTGGCATAGTTCTCTTGGAGATCCAGGGGCCTACAAAGGCACGACGACTTTTGAACGTCGGAGGCCCGCCATGATAATATATAGGGGTCATCTTGACCGCGTATCTCCGACGGAGCGTACGGGTTACACAAGGAAAGTGCGAAGGAGCCCAAATGCGGTACTTGTTGTTCTCCCCACCCAATGCTCTAAGCATGTCATGTCCATGACACGATAATACCTCTAATAACCGCCAGGTCTACTAGCATGCAAAGTTTCTATTGGCAGTTATCCCTATCCGTCGTACGACCTATACGTACCAGTGGCCAGCCGAATACGCAAGTCCGTGTCCTACATGTGACTCACACTCGTGTATGAATAGTGTTATGGCCAATAAAACATAAATGCCTCATGAAAATGGGGTAGTCTCATAAAGTAGGTCCAATGCATATACATAAATAAAACATAGTACGACGACACCGTCGTTGCACCCAAGTTTCCTTGGACGTGCAGTTTATATAGCAGTTTAAAATAAATGGACTAAATAAACAGAAAATAAACATGCATGCCTCATATGGAATATAAAAACAGTACAATGGCAAGGTATACTTGCCTGGCAAGAAATCTGTAAAGTGTACGCGCCCAAATATCAAGGACACTGAACCGGGAACTAAGGACTCCGAACAAACGTCTCCGGATGCTGAAATAAACATCACCAACGTTTTCGGAATGAGCAAAATAGCTAAAAAGTACATCACTTTCGTCCAATTTGGACACAGGGGCAAAACGGTAATTATGGATAAAAGTGGGGTCCACGTGTGGCCCACTTTGCACCGAAAATTGTGCCAAGGGTAACAGTCTCTAAATGGGACAAACTATAGGTCAAACAACTCTAGATGTCAATACGAACCCAACGGTATGTCCAAATGTGGATTCCGATGGGCCGAACAGAATTTTGTCCAAAAAGTCAACTGTGGGGCCCGCCAATTGGCGATTTGGTCAACCGTCTCAGAATCGCATAAAATTTGGGTCACAAGACCAGCGCGTTACCACGAGTCCATTGGCGCAAGTTTTGTCGCAATCTGACAAGCGTGCACAAAATACGTGCGAGTTCCACAAAAGTTGCGATACGAAATGTGTCTGCAGATACGGCCTGATTCCGGCGCGTACACGCGTCCGAATCAGTCCCCACGAAATTTTACATGTCCGGTTACGCTGTGTGCACCATGCGGTACACTTGGTACACGGTGGGGCGGTCCCGTTTGGCGGAGCGTGCTCCATTTTCCAACTTTTGGAAAACCGAAAAAAGTGGGTGCGTGCAGTTTTTTGACGAATTTAACTATGTCCACAGCGACTAATAGCATAGGGTTATTTAACAGAAAATAAACTAGGTCAGGTATTCTACAGGTATCAAAAAGAATCACCGAATTCGAATCTCTGTGGTGGGAGATACGAACTCGACAATACGGGTGGTCATTATGGAATTCTGCAATTTCAGAATTGGGTCTGTCCGTCCACTTTGGACGCTATTTTTTTCACCTAGGGGCACACGTTTTCCGAGGTTGGCTATAAAACAAATATTGGAGAGGGTTAAGGGGTGATCATACCTATAAAGACGGAACAGCGTTTGGTCGAGCGAGTCAACGGAAAATCGCGCCGGAGCGAAGGTGCCTCGAGTGGGAAACTGCAGTTCGCGAGGTCGGAGTCGACGGGATGGTTGGATGGCTTGGGGGGCTTCTCTGGCTGCGGTGATGGCTCTAGATGGGAAGAGAAGGGTCTGGAGATTTAGGTTAGGGTTTGAGAGAGAAATATATATATATATATATATATAAGAAGAGGGGGTTGGATGGTTGGGTCCGCGGGGTGAAGCAAGGGCTGAAGGTAGCGGGTTTATTCAGCAAGTGGGCGGACGGTCAACAGCAAGTGCTGAGAATTCAAGTTGCTGCAAGTGCTAAGAGTCTAAAGCAAAAGCAAAAAGTTGTTTAAGTAAGGTTGTTATGGATTAGTAGTTTGATGTTAATATTAATATTATTATTATTATTATTAATAGATTCTTATAAAATAATTCTTTTACCTTTCTTTTTTTATAAAATATATATATACATATATATATATTTGTATATACATATATATATATACTCCTAAGAAAATTTATAGATTAGGGTAATGCACATCGTTAGGCTAGTAACAGCTCAAGGGGTCTCCTACATGGAATAAATTCCGAAAAATTCCTGATAGTCCCATAAGTTATCTAAGGGCCCGAACACCTAACATAAAAATTATTAAAAATCTATTTCTCATATTTAGACCTAATTACTACAATTTAATTAATAATTAATAAATAAAGGGTATATACGATTTTCTAGGAAGGGGGTTTTACATTCTACCCAACTTGTAAAAATTTCGTCCTCGAAATTAAAATTAAGCCACGATAGAATGCAAGGATGGTATAAGATATAAATTAACAATGTAAATTCATACCTTGGTCTGCGAATAGGTTCGGAAAACGCTTGCGCATGTCGTCCTCGCGCTCCCAAGTTGATTCTCCTGGCGCACCATGCCTCCATGCTACACGAACCAAGAGAATAGACTGGTTCCTCAATACCTTCTCTCGACGATCCAGGATTCCCACGGGTTGCTCTTGGTATGACAAGCTCGGCCCAATGGTGATCTCTGAATGGTCGAGAATATGACTACTGTCTGCCACATATCGCCTGAGCTGCGACACATGGAATACGTTATGTACTCCCTCCAGTGAATGTGGTAGCGCAAGTCGATATGCCACCTCTCCAACTCTCTCGTGCACATCAAATGGTCCAATATACCTTGAACTCAATTTGCCGCACCCTCCGAGTCGGATAATTCTTCTCATGCACTCGTAACTGCCTAGATGCATATGCAATCACCTTGCCATGCTATATCAATACGCATCCTAAACCTTTTCCTGATGCGTCACTGTAGATCACGTAACCTCCTGATCCTGACAGAATCGCCAATACTGGTGCTGTAGTCAGTCGCTTCTTCAACTCTTCAAAGGCTGCTTGACACTCGTCAGTCCATATGAATTCTTGATCCTTATAAGTCAGACGAGTCATATGTGCCGCTATCCTTGAGAAGTTTTCCATGAACCGTCGGTAATATCCCGCAAGTCCAAGGAAACTCCTCACCTCTGCTGCTGATTTAGGAACAGGCCATGTCTCAACTGCTGAAATCTTCTCTAGATCAACAGAAATATACTCTCCTGTAACAACATGTCCAAGAAATAAAACTCTGTCCAAGAAGAACTCACATTTGCTGAGTTTAGCATATAACTGCTCTCTCCTCAAAGTCTCTAGAACAATCCGCAGGTGCTCCTCATGCTCCTCGTGGCTCTTCGAATAGACAAGTATATCATCTATGAAGACGACCACGAACTGGTCCAAGTACTGGTGGAAGACTCGATTCATCAAGTCCATGAAGATCGTTGGAGCATTGGTCAATCCAAATGGCATGACCAAAAACTCGTAGTGCCCATATCTTGTTCTGAATGCGGTCTTCGAAATATCCTGCTTCCGTACCTTCACTTGGTGATATCCCGATCTCAGATCTATCTTCGAGAATACCTTAGCTCCACTGAGTTGATCAAACAGGTCATCAATGCGTGGCAGTGGATATTTATTCTTTACTGTCACTGCATTCAAGGCTCTGTAGTCAATGCACATACGCACTGACCCATCCTTCTTGGGTACAAACAACACTGGTGCTCCCCAGGGTGATGCACTCGGTCGGATGAAACCTTTCTCCTCTAGCTCTTTTAACTGTGCCTTCAGCTCGTCCATCTCCTTCTTCGCCAGTCTGTAAACATGCGATGCTATAGGTGCTGCTCCGGGTGCTAGTTCAATTGAAAACTCTACGTCTCTGTCTGGGGGTAGTCCTGGCAAATCCTCTGGAAAGACGTCTAGAAATTCTGAAATAATATGGTGATAGACAACATCGTCCATTGCGAGCTGCATACCATCAAGGATTTCTGTGGATCCTCGGGTAAACTCAAGTTCAGGCTGGCCTGGTACCTTAAAAAGAATGCTTCCTCCAAAGCAATCGAAGAAAGCGTGGTTCTTGCTCAGCCAGTCCATTCCAAGCACAATATCAAAAGACGGCATAGGAAGGACTAAGAGTTGGGCATTCATCTCCCTGCCACGTATCACTATAGGGCCCGATCTACAAACTCGACTAACTGGTACAACTCCTCCTCCGATAAGTATTCTAACACAACTAGATAATGGTGTAGAAGCAATGTTGTGTTTGACAATAAATCTAGATGATATAAATGAGTGAGTGGCTCCCGTATCAAATAATGTCACAGCAGGAAAAGTAAAAGCAAGGGTAATACCTGCTATGACATCCACCTCATAATCCAGGTCATCTACCTCCAATGCAAAAGCTCTCCCGTTCCTCTGTGGTTGTCCATGTCCGGTCCTCATATACTGCTCCTCCTGAGTGGGTAGCAGGGGTCCTCTCTGAACTCCTCCTGCTGCTGGGGGACGGGGTGCTCCCGGTCCGGTCATCTGTTGGGCTGGCTTCGGTGCTGGAAGCGCTAGTCTCTGAACTGGTGGTGGGAGTGTCGATGTCTGGATTGGGCAGTCTCTCGCCATGTGCTGTCCGGAGCCACATCTCAGACACTGACCCAAGCGAGTCCGACAATCTCTCACTACATGTCCGCGTTTCCCACAATAATTACAGTGGGGCTTCTCTGGATTCTGGTATGGTCCAGCTCTGTGTTGCTGATGCTGCTGTGCTAAGGGACGTCTGATAGGTCCTCTCTGTTGTGTCCTGGCTGGTCCTTGCTGTATCCTTGCTGATCCTTGTTGTGTCCTCAGCTGACCTCCCTTTCCTCTACTAATGGTTTCCTGAAATCTGGCCTCTGTCAGTAGTTCAGCGTAAGAGACTCGGGACTGCGAGCTTATATAATATTGTAGATCCTGGGTCAGATCTCGATGAAATATCTTAGCCTTAGCCAAGTCATTTGGTATCAAAGCAGCACCATATTTGCTGAGTCGACTAAACTCGGTATCATACTTGTCCACTGTTCTGTTCCCCCGCTCTAAGTGAAGAAACTGATCATACAAGGTGTCCCTGACAGTGTCCGGGAAGTACTTTCCCTCAAAGAACTCCAAGAACTGCTCCCAAGTCTGGTAAGTACCCAACTGACGCTCCATGGATTCCCACCAGTGATGGGCATTACCATCTAGAAGCGTCCGTACACCCGTCATCCATAGGTCCGTGGGTAACTACGATGCCTCCAGTAGCTTCTGTATGTGAGTGATCCAGTTGGTGGTCTCCTCCGGGCTCTCAGTGCCCTTGTACTACCTTGCACCCATCTGAACAAAATCCTTTACTGACCCAACCTTAGCTCGAGGTACTGGAGCTAGTGTTTGGGCTGGTACAGTAGCATGTGCAGCCATCCTCTCCAGTGCTGCCAAAAATTCTTGTCTCTGCTCGACTGCCTGCTGCCTCTGCTCGGCTGCCTGCTGCCTCTGTTCCTGTATCATCATTTGAAAGAATTAGAACATCTGCGCTTGGCCATCTTGCGGTACTGGGGCAGGAGGAAGGTTCTCAATAGGTGAAGCGGGAAGATCAGATGGAACTGGGGTGTGAGTCTGTCCATCTGGCCCCGGAAGCCTAGGAATTATTGGGGTCCCTCCCTGAGTCTGCCCATTGACTCCCGAAGTTGTGTCGCCATCGGCGGCAGTGCATCCATTCTGCAAATCCATCTCTCTGCAGTTGATGTACGAAACGATTAGAAAAAGTACAGGAATCAAACAGGATGCAAGTATTAAATAGGAAGGATAAATTTCAATCAAGCGTGGATGAGATCCTTATACTCTATTCATATACGCAGGCTTGTTCGGTACAGTTACGTAACCGAGACAATATATTCTTGACCTGCATGGGCCACCACAAAAACATGTCACGCCCCAGTCCCAAAATACGTAGGACTAGGAATACGTAACACGCCAGCCGTATGTATACGAACTCCAATATATGGAAACCATATACACACGTACGCTGTACATGAATATCCAATCCACAGTGGTAAATATATGTCACAACAAGTCACACGCAGTTCTATATCTCATCCACAGCACAAATAATAGAAGAATGGAAATCAATAACTGAATATCAAAGAAGCAGTCTCAAATAGTAATCTCAAAGTGTGATAGTCGGGTGAAAACAAATCCACTACCAATCGACTATAATAAACTACTAAAGAGAGAAGAGAATAAACTCTAATATAAGAATAAATATCTAGAAAAGACTAGCAACTAGAATCTCTAAACAGCTGCAATGAATCACATATAATCAGAAGGTAAGATCTCCTCAGACTGATAGGTAGCATCAGGTCCAGGTCCATACTCCTGCGGGTACTCCTGCTCACATATATCTGGAAGGGACCAGGTCCTCAGAGGGACGTAACAAGATACAAAAAGCACATGCCAATAAAGTACTAAAAATAAATATCCATTGGGGTCGCCTAACCATCTATGTGAATGCAGTTTGAGAATAACTTTCTAACAAGTGGGCTATCTGGCCATAAATAGGATTGGCATAGTTCTCTTGGAGATCCAGGGGCCTACAAAGGCACGACCACTTTCGAATATCGGAGGCCCGCCATGATAATATATAGGGGTCATCATGACCGCGTATCTCCGGCGGAGCGTACGGGTTACACAAGAAAAGTGCGAAGGAGCCCAAATACGGTACTTGTTATTCTCCCCACCCAATGCTCTAAGCATGTCATGTCCATGACACGATAATACCTCTAATAACCGCCAGGTCTACTAGCATGCAAAGTTTCTATTGGCAGTTATCCCTATCCGTCGTACGACCTATACGTACCAGTGGCAAGCCGAATACGCAAGTTCGTGTCCTACATGTGACTCACACTCGTGTATAAATAGTGTCATGGCCAATGAAACATAAATGCCTCATGAAAATGGGGTAGTCCCATAAAGTAGGTCCAATGCATATACATAAATAAAACATAGTACGACGACACCGTCGTTGCACCCAAGTTTCCTTGGACGCGCAGTTTATATAGCAGTTTAAAATAAATAGACTAAATAAACAGAAAATAAATATGCATGCCTCATATGGAATGTAAAAATAGTACAATGGCAAGGTATACTTGCCTGGCAAGAAATCTGTAAAGTGTACGCGCCCAAATGTCAAGGACACTGAACCTGGAACTAAGGACTCCGAACAAACGTCTCCGGATGCTGAAATAAACATCACCAACATTTTTGGAATGAGCAAAATAGCTAAAAAGCACATCCCTTTCGTCCAATTTGGATACAGGAGCAAAACGGTAATTTCGGGTAAAAATGGGGTCCACGTGTGGCCCACTTTGCATCAAAAAGCGTGCCAAGGGTAACAGTCTCTAAATGGGACAAACTATAGGTCAAACAACTCTAGATGTCAATACGAACCCAATGGTATGTCCAAATGTGGATTCCGATGGACCGAACAGAATTTTGTCCAAAAAGTCAACTGTGGGGCCCGCCAATTGGCGATTTGGTCAACCGTCTCAGAATCGCGTGAAATTTGGGTCACAGGACAAGCGCATTACCACGAGTCCAGTGGCGTAAGTTTCGTCGCAATCTGACAAGCGTGCACAAAATACATGCGAGTTCCACAAAAGTTGTGACACAAAATGTGTCTGCAGATACGGCCTAATTTCGGCGCGTACACGGGTCCGAATTAGTCCCCACGAAATTTCACGTATCCGGTTACGCTGTGTGCACCATGCGGTACACTTGGTACACGGCAGGGCGGTCCCGTTTGGCGGGGCGCGCTCCGTTTTCCAACTTTTGGAAAACCGGAAAAAGTGGGTGCGCGCAGTTTTGTGACGAATTTAACTATGTCCACAGCGACTAATAGTATAGGATTATTTAACAGAAAATAAACTAGGTCAGGTATTCTACAGGTATCAAAAAGAATCACCGAATTCGGATCTCTGTGGTGGGAGATAAGAACTCGGCAATACGGGGGGTCATTATGGAATTCTGCGATTCCAGAATTGGGTCTGTCCGTCCACTTTGGACGCTATTTTTTTCATCCAGGGGCACACGTTTTCCGAGGTTGGCTATAAAACAAATATTGGAGAGGGTTAAGGGGTGATCATACCTATGAAGATGGAACAGCGTTTGGTCGAGCGAGTCGACGGAAAATCGCGCCGGAGCGAAGGTACCTCGAGTGGGAAACTGTAGTTCGCGAGGTCGGAGTCGACGGGATGGTTGGATGGCTTGGGGGGCTTCTCTGGCTGCGGTGACGGCTCTAGATGGGAAGAGAAGGGTCTGGAGATTTAGGTTAGGGTTTGAGAGAGAAATATATATATATATATATATATATATATATATATATATATATATATATATATATATATATATATATATATATATATATATATTATATATATATATAAGAAGAGGGGGTTGGATGGTTGGGTCCGCGGGGTGAAGCAAGGGCTGAAGGTAGCGGGTTTATTCAGCAAGTGGGCGGACGGTCAACAGCAAGTGCTGACAATTCAAGTTGCTGCAAGTGCTAAGAGTCTAAAGCAAAAGCAAAAAGTTGTTTAAGTAAGGTTGCTATGGATTAGTAGTTTGGTATTAATATTAATATTATTATTATTATTATTATTAATAGATTCTTATTAAATAATTCTTTTACCTTTCTTTTCTTTATAAAATATATATATACATATATATATATTTGTATATACATATATATATATATATATATATATATATATATATACTCCTAAGAAAATTTATAGATTAGGGTAATGCACATCGTTAGGCTAGCAACAGCTCAAGGGGTCTCCTACATGGAATAAATTCCGAAAAATTCCTGATAGTCCCATAAGTTATCTAAGGGCCCGAACACCTAACATAAAAATTATTAAAAATCTATTTCTCATATTTAGACCTAATTACTACAATTTAATTAATAATTAATAAATAAAGGGTATATACGATTTTCTAGGAAGGGGGTTTTACATTCCCAACCCAACTGGGAATCAGGATTAGGATATCCTTAAAATAACTGGGTTATAAGAATGGGGCATTTTTATTAGAGAGAATCATTTAGATGATCTCAACGAGAGTGTTCCGTTGGATCTGAGTATTGTCCCATTGGGAAACTTTGAGGACCCATTACCCGTATTTTATTCAAGAATAAATATAGGTAATAGTTCGAGAGGCCGTGTAGGCTATGAGTTGTTGGGGATTAAATAAAATATATCTGCTGTACATCTTATTTTAATCAGCGGGGATGAAGAAGAATACGTCATGCTTTGACATAATACTTCTTGAGGAACTTGTCGTTGATAGGCATCATTATTAAATCTCCATTAGCAAGCATATAGGCTCCGTTGGAGAATACGGTCTCCACCACATAAGGACCCTCCCATTTAGCCTAGAATTTGTCCTTGCTTTTATGGGTTGTGAGCATAGGTCTTCTCACTGAAAGGACCAATTCACTAACCTGGAATATTCTTTCCTTGACCTTTTGATTAAAAGCTCTTGAAATGCGTGATTGGTATAGCTTAATGCGTTGTTGAACGTGCGAACACTTTTCATCCAATGCTTCTAATTCTTGTAGGCATAATTGATCATTATTCTCTACTGTTAGCTCATTAGCAATAGCTATTCTAAGAGAAGGTATCTGAATTTTGAGTGGAATGACCTCTTCACATCCATAAACCAGAGAGAATGGTGTACAACCAGTTGGAGTTTGAACTGTCATACGATAAGCCCATAATCATTCTCCGAGTTTCTCATTCCAATCGCGTTTGTTGGATGAGACAAACTTTTTATGGAGTTTGATTTTTGTCTTGTTGAAGGATTCTGTTAAGTTGTTGGATGCTGGATTGTAGGTCGTAGATGCTACATTCTGGATTCGATTCTTGTCATAAAACCAATAAATACTTCACTGACAAATTGTGGCTCGTTGTCATGTATTATCCTTCGGGGAATACCGTAACAATAGATAACATGGTGTTTGACAAAGTTAATTACGTTGGCCATCTTAACTTCGATGAGTGGGACTGCTTATGCCCATTTGAAGAAATAATCGATTATTGCAAGTATAAATCGATGTCCTCTAGAAGAAGATTGACTGATCGGACCAATAATGTCCATTCCCCAAGCTTCAAATGGCCAGGAGGCAGCTGTAGGGTGTAAGAATTCTGCTGGTTGGTGGATTAAATTAACATAAATTTTACATGATCCACATTTACGGGCGTAGTCTACGGCATCTGCCACCATGGTGGTCCAATAATAACCCATTCTCCTGAGGCGGTCTTGTAATTTAAGACCCGGCAGATGTGCTCTACAGATGCCATCATGAGCCTCACGGAGTAATTATTTTGCTTTATGGTCAGAGAGACAACATAGCAACAATCTATTATAAGAACGACGATATAACATTTTGGATGATGCGTCATAGTAGAATCGGAGTGAGCGTCTTTTAATAGAAGTGGCTTCCTTCGGATCTTGTAGAAAAATTCCATAAGCAGCGTAGTCTATAAAAGGGACTCTCCAATATTTATCCATTGAAGTTGAGGTTATGACGTAACTCTGTTCAATGTGCAAGTTATTTTTTGTACATAATAACTCTCGTCCTGTTATCATAATTGAGTGTCGTCTCTTTAGGAGAACAGCCAATGATGCTTCTAGGCCGGCCAAAGCATCAGCTTCTATATTATGTAACCGAGGTACATGCTCGATGAAGAATCATTTAAAGGTAAAAGCCAGTTTGATTGCCGCTTGATGATAAGGGATGAGGTTTTTATGCTGAACCTCATACTCTCCCCTGATCTGATTGACTATCGGTTTGGAATCTCCGTAGGCTTTCAAATATTCTATGTCCAATTCTTTAGCTAATTGGAGACCGATGAGTAGAATATTATATTCTGCCACATTATTGGAACATGGTTCACTGAGAGAAAAGCTCGATGAATGAGTAGTTTGTCAAGAGATACTAAGACTATGCCAACTCTAGATACTATGTTACCTTTGGGTCATATTCTTGATGCGCCGTCAAAGAATAGTTGCCAGGTGTCATCTCCCATTGTCATATTAGACTCTAATATTTCATCCGGGATGTCATCGTATAGTTTGGAAGTTTTCAGTATAGGATGAGCTGCTAGAAAATTAGCTAATGCTTGACCTTTCATTGCTTTTTGTGGGACATATACCAAGTCATAAGGCGATAGCAACATTGCCCATGTAGCTAACCGAGAATTAAGTGTGCTCAGCTTGGTCATCAATACCCGGAGATAATTTACTCTAGATATGACGTGAATGGTTTGACCTGACAAGTAATGTCGTATTTTTTGAATAGCAAACATCAAGGCGAGGCATTCTTTTTCCACCGGATTGTATCTATGATCAATGCCTACCATCATGCGACTGAGATAATAGATCATCTGTTCATGGCCTTCATCACTCTTTTATGCAAGAAAATCTCCTAGGGAGTGATCTATTGCTCGAACATACAGCAAAAAGGATTTTCCTACGATCAGAGACACCAGAACTGGCGGATTTGTTAAATATCATTTGATGTCATCGAATGCTTATCGACATACTTTATTCCATACAAAGGATATTCCTTTCTTTATTAACTTAGTGAATGGTCGGCATCGTCCCGAGAGATTAGAGATGAACCTTCTAATGTATGCCAGATGGCCTTGCAGACTACGAAGTTCTTTGAGAATACGCGGAGACTGCATTTCGAGGATAGCTTTGATTTTAACGGGGTCGATGTGAATACCTTTGAAAGTTATAACAAATCCCAAGGACTTGCCACTAAAAACTCCCAGAAATGATTTAGTTGGATTCATCTTCAGCTGGTGCTGGCGCATCAATTTGAACACAGTCTTCAAATCTTGAATGTGATCATCTTTGGAGCAACTCTTGACAGCGATGTCATCCATATAGCAATCTACTATTTTTCGTAAATGCTTTCGTTGATATATTGCACCCGCATTCTTCAAGCCGAAGGGCATGACCGTATAACAGTAAACTCCCAATGATGTACATAATAAGGTATGTTTTTTGTCTTCAGATGACGTCTTGATCTGATTGGAGTCTGAGAATCCATCCTTGAAGGACATACATTCAAAGCCACAAGTATTGTCGATCATGACATATGTGATGGGAAGAGAAAATTTGTCTTTTGGATAGGTCGAGATCAGATCTCGATAATCTATGCAAAGCCGGACTTTTTTATTTTTTTTCATGACTGGAATGACATTGGCTACCCAGTCAGGATGTTGCTCTTCTCGAACGAAGCCACATGTTATGAGTTTCTTGACTTTTGCTTCAATTGCATCCATCATATCCAGACGGAACCGTTGTTGTTGTTGTTGTTGTTGTTGTTTTACCAGTTTAGCATTCGGATGAATATTGAGCTTATGTGTGGCTATTTGAGGATCTAGGCCAAGCATATCCTCGTAACTCTAGGAGAAGACATCGATATACTCCTTTAATAGTTGGAGTAAAGCATGTTGATCTTCTTCAAGAAGACTCTTACTAATGAAGATTGATCTTGGGGAAGATTCTTCTCCTACATCAATTTGGATTAGTTTATCCTCTGTAGGTGGTTCACGTTGTTCGAATCGAAGATCCCATTGATTATCCATGTGTTGTGCCCATAGATCATTCTTGAGTGGTTCTGATAGTTCAACGCCTTCCTTATCTGGGGTAGTTGATACCGTATTTACAGAGAAGGCCTGTTTGAATACGTCACCCATGCTTTGGTCATAATCCCATAATGATGAGTTAGAAGAGTGAGAATGTGTCCCTTCTTCTGATTCTGAACTTTCAGGCTTTTTTGGTGGTGTAACATATCCCAAACCACAACCAGTCCATTGGTAGTATATTTATGGCTTGCCTTTAGAAAAAATATGACGTATAGGAGTCCATATGCCTTTTCCATAATTTAGTCCCAAGCTAGATTTTAAGTCATAGCCCATCCTTTGTATGATGTTCTTAGCTAGTTGGCTGTAACGATACATTTGTATCTTCCCCATATCCTCGTCAGAACCATTAGTCTGTGCGACTCTTTTATTTTTAGCTTTGCCAAAGATTATATGATGTTGCTTGTCCTGTCTTGTCGGGACTATGAAGTATGTCTCCTCATATAGTTCATATGACGAACTGTATTAGAATGGAGATGCCACGAGTATGGAAAAAGGTTCGTAGAGGTGAAGAGCCTCTAAGAATTTTTCAGCAAAGGGCTCAACATCAATGTAGTGCGAAGTAGAGACTTCTTTATTCATAAAATATAAAAAAAATTATCTTCCACATAGTCAGCAGAGTCTTCAGCCTTGACAGGAGGCTTGGCTAGATTGATGACTAGGGGTTGATTCGCTGATATTGATTGCTTGTTACGACAAAGGTCGATAACAAGTGGCTCGTTCTCTATTGTTGGTTGTTCATTGCATCGAAGATTGATGACCAATGGAGATGACTTGTGCAGGTCGATGCCGAGAGGCTTCGAAGGAGTTTGGACGAGTAGTATGTCATTTGACTCTGATTATCAGAGGCTCCTCTTTTGGAGTATTTTTAGCTTCATCGCTAGATTGATTAGCTTCATATTTCATATACTCCGGTATATAGAGTGCAAAGTCAGCGAAATAGGCTTTGACACCTTTGAAATGGTTGAGGTCAGCTACCTTTGTCTTGACCTCTTATCTACTGTTCACATACTTGAAACATTGATGTAGGGTGGAGGGTACAATTTTATGATTATATATCCATGGTCGTCCAGCAAAACGTTATAGGATACGTCAGAGTCAATCATATAGCATGTGACTTTAGTGCGTAGATCGCCTATCTGAATCTTTAGGCGTATCTTTTCTAGCGGTTTACTCCTTCCAGCATTGAAGCCTAGAATGGTAGTACTGGTAGCAGACAGGTTGTGCATTGGTATCTTCAATCCTCTCAGTAGACTTTTAGGCATGATACTGAGTGAAGAATCAGGGTCGATGTAAATCTACTTCACCTTGATAGATCCGATATAACCGGTATAGTGCAGAGGCATGTCATGCTTATTATCTTTGAGTAGCATGTCATCTTGCATGAAGGTGATGTTAGGAATCTTCTCGATCACGCTGTGGCATTGAGGACATGCTAATGGGTCTTCATCAGGAGTCTTGAGTTGAGCTAAGCATGAGTCTGCATGTATCAGAGCTTTGCTCAAAGCTTCACGAGTCTCCTTCAACAAACGAAGCAACTCGAATATGGAAAGTCGGGCCGAGGTATTGGCTAGTTGTGCCAATATGTCAAAATTATAGGGCTTTTTAAGTCCTTGGGTACATTCTTCTTCAGTGAGTTATCGAAGTGTACTTCCTTTTGCTTTATTTTCTCTACCGTAGTAGGCTTCGAAGGACCAGGTTCGGTTGTGACCGGAACAGCAGGAGTTGGCAAAGTAGAAAGAGTATCAGGAACATCTTATGGGACAGATTCATAAGTCTTATGATAATCTTTGATGGATCTGGTGCCATTCATAGATTCTTCTTTGGGCATGAAAGAAAGAAGTACCATGTTACAGGACTTGAGTTTCTTTTTACCATGCCCTTTTTTGGAGTGAATCTGTGGGCTGGTCTCGTCGTAGCCCAATCCACTACAAGATTTGTTGGACTGTCCTCGGAGTTGTAGAGGAATACATCGTCCCTTGCCAAAGTTTAAACCTTCAGTTTTCTGGAAATCATACCCTATATTTTGTATCAAGCGTACATATTACTGGCTGTATCGATGAAATTGGGGACGATCTTCCTCATGCACCTGAGTTGAGATTGATGTTCTAATGGTTGCAAAATGAGAAGTAATTTTTGTAGGAACACCTTCATAAGCACTGAAGATCTGTTACGCCCTATACAGTGGAACGCTGGCAATTATGGACCATTGTCGGTGCGTCAAGCGAAGCTTACGAGCAGAGCTTGGTGGAGTAATATTCAGATTTTGAAATCTGATCTCGAGAGATACATCTTTTTGAAGGTGATCTTGATCTCTGTTTGAATGAGGATCTATAGAAATCATATTGAATGATTTATACTTCTTACCCTTCTTAGATTTTGAGTTGGAAGATGTTGCTCCCTAGTCCCAATCTGACAGCAGATCAGGATGAATCCACATAATCTCGCCATGGTCGATGGTAAGAGGTACCAATTTCTCTGTTTGACTTCTAGACGACGGAAGATTTACCACTTCTATCGTAGCTCGAGGTATTAGAACGACGCTGTTCGAGACTTCTTGTGCTGGAAAGTCACCGAATTGAAGAGACACCATATTGACAGTGACTGTCTTTTCTTCGTTGTGAAGGGTGATAGCTTTAGCATTTATGAACTGTTGTATCTTCCTTTTCAAGACATAACAATCCTTGGTAGGGTGAATTATGTATCGGTGGTACAAGCAGTACTTCGGGTCATCTATTTTAACAGTCTCATTTGGTCGTTTAACTTCAGGCAACTGCAAGTTGTTGCTTTTTATCAAGCATTCGAAAATGCTGGGGATATCGCTCTCATCGAAGAAATATTCTTCCTTAGGCCTGGAAGACTCCGGAGGATTTTGTGCTGGAGCAGAGGTGGGTCTCTTTGACAGATTTATCGTCAAGGCCTCATTTTCTTTGCTGCTGCAATTATTCGCACTATTGGAAGGACGCTTACCTTCATCATTGGTCATTTGTAACGCTAAATTTGAGTGCCATTTTTGTGTTGCCTTCAGCAGCTTCAGCCCCGATAATGAACGTCGTCCAGCCTTAAAATTGAGTTGGACTTGTCTAGAGCCCTACTATAGGCAATAGGTTATTTTTGCAGGTATCAATGAATGCGGAGTCTGAAATACCGAGGGATAACTTCAGAGTTGCCTGCCTGAAATGCTCAACGAATTTATGAGCGAATTCCTTCTCCTTCTATTTGATATCGATGAGTGAAGACATTGTCATATTCATGCCTCCCTCGTAGAATCGTAAAAGGAAAAGATACTTCATGTTATCAAAAAAAAAAATATAGTTATCAGGTAAACTGCGATACCAATCGTAGGCTATGCCGGCCAAGCATACTACGATTAATCTAGTAAGGAGAGCATCATCTTTTTGCAGATGAGCCGTCATCATATTGAAGTAGTTGATATATTGGCTCGATGATGTCCTGCCTTCAAAAAAGACTATCGTTGGGGCTTGTATTTAGGAGGAAATGGAACATTATCCCAATGCGGAGGATAAGGTTGTTTCACCCCCAGCTTGCGGAGTTGGTCTTTGTTCTTCAAAACATCGACTTGTGCATGCAATTCTCGGATAGCTTCGAGAGGATCTTCTGTTCGGAGTGGTGCAGCTGACTGATGAGATCCTAGTTGAACAGGAACCATCACTGGCGGAGATCCACCCCCAATATTGATAGGATTAAGAGTTGGCCCTGCTGACTCTTGGTTTATGAACGCTTCTGGATTTGTGTTATCCGGCAGAGGTGTTGTTCCAGGAGTAGGCTGCGCAGGTGTGAATGAAGCCACTTGGACTGGTGCTGGTGCAGCAGAATATTGGACTGTCATCATTTGATGCATATTTTTGCATCATGGTATGTGTATCCCTGAAAGCGGACTCCAATGAGTTGAGACATTGTTCGGTAGCTTCTGATGGAGAAGCGTCTTATTCATCAGAGATGGCATAAACACTAGCATCCATGTGTATGACATATTAGTAGAAAGAACCGTGTAATTGGAGTCTACACTGTCAGTTTCAGAATCAAAGGGATTGCTACCCCTAGCTTCGGATTCTGAGGAATGGGGATTCTCATGACGAACGAGCTCTCGTCTTCGAGAACAAGTATTCTAGTATACTCTTTCAAAGGAATCGATGAGTTGGTCAAATCTTCTTTGACTGGGTGTTCTTAAAAAACTTCGTCTTAGTTGTCTCCTACCACGGGGAAGATGTGTCACGCCCCAGTCCCAAAATGCCGAGGGACTGGAGACGTGCGCAATGGCCAGCAGCACGCACCGATGGACAACCCAATTTAATGGATCCATCAGGGCATGCTTAAGCTGTAGTCTAACAGGAATTAGGGCAATTGTTACAAGTCACGGGTTATTCTATCCTCATCCACAACAGATAAACACAGATAAGGACAGGGTAATGCAAATAAAATAAGCTGATCTCAATAAATATCTCGGAAAATAATCCGAGAATATGTCTGGTACAACAGATACAAATAGACAGGAAATAAACAACTGGAAATAGAAATAACTGACTACATACGGCCAATGCTCAGGAGAAGTCCTCTGGTGCGAGCTCGTCTTCTGGTTCTGGTACAGCTCCTGGAAGTGCTCCTGTACGGTATATCTCTGGATGGATCTCTTCGGCTATACCTGGGGACATAATCCGGATCCAGGTCCTCAGGGGACAGCAAGGTACAGAAAATACAAGCCAAAATAGATGCAGTGCAGCAATAAATAATAATCATCAGGGTAAACTAAGTAACCAACTATGTGATATGCAATATGAGAGCAGTACAAGAACTCAGGCTGAAACTACTACAAGCTCTGTGTCGGGGAGCCGGTAGCAGTGATATCATGTAGTTGTCTAGCTCGTAGTGAGACTTAAGATGCCGGCATAATATAACATCAACCTGTAACCTGTGTGTCTCTCCCCACCCAATGTAATCACGCATATCATGACCATAACATCTCATGTCCATGTCAGCGGGATTATAGCTAATGCAGCAAGTCATAATGTCTATAAAATATCTCTGTCAAGTCCTGTATCCTATACAGAATCACCATGAATGTCTCAGGAAGACTCTGTCTCATGAATAGTGTCAAGTGTCCTGGGTTCTGGAGTACTTGATAAGACAAGTACGAGAATTATCGGGTCTCGATATCCATCTCTATGTGACATTACACAACTCCGCGTACGGAGTTGGCACCCGACTGGTAATCGGACGCTAAGTACGCCACTCGGTCCTGGGTTTTAACAGTTAAACAGGTTTATATGCATTTAAACAAGAATTTAGGCAAGTTCTAGAACAGAAATTACTGCTAATGGCAAGCTTTACTTGCCCACTGATGTATAAATAAGTTAATGAAAATAAATAGCAAGCTGCAGGGTTTGGCAAGGTACACTTGCCTGTGGTTCCGGCTCTGTTTACAGTTCTGACTTCAGCTGGATTTGCAGGCAGTACTCCGGTTGCTGAAATAAATATCACCATCAGATCCAGAAAATATCAATCAGCTAGAAACGCCTGTCCTTGGGTCCAAATTGGAGACAAGGACAGAAACGACAGTTTTTGGTCAAAACGGGGTCCACATGTGGGCCCGCTTTGCACCGAAAAATGTGTCCGGGTCAAAGGTCTCCAAATTCACCAAACTTAGTGTCAACAGGTCAGGAACGATGATACGAACCCAACGGAACTTCCAGAATTGGATTCCGATGAGCCGATCACAAAATCGCCCGTCGAGCGGGGCCTGTGGGGCCCACGACACGCGATTTCGTCAACGTTCTCAGAATTGAACCAAACTTGACCCACAGGACCAGCGTATCGCTACGAGTCTGATGGCGCAAGTTTTGTTTCAATCCGACGTGTGTACACAAAGTTAGGACACATTCCAGAAAGTACGGATACGGGGCGATGTCCGCGGATACGCGTTGATTCCGGTGTGCACGCACACCCGAATCGACTTCTGCAAAATCTCACACGTCCGTATCGACGATGCGCACGTATCTGTGAAGACCGCGCGCGACCAAGTCGTCCCGTTTGGCGGGACGTACTCGGTTCCGGGGTAAAACAGGGTCTAGTTTTTTCCTGTTTTTGGATCGCGGTGTGCGATCACCACAGGACGCGATGCCCCGAACAGTTTATCCGGGCACCTAGAGGGTCATACAGGCTTCGCAACGTAATTTATGGAATCGAAAACAGAGCTATGAACAAAAAGTTACAAGTACCTGAAGGGGACCCAAAACCCGGGGTCGAATCATGTCCGACACGTGTCGGACACAAAGGGGAAAACTAGGGTTAGGGTTAGGGCTCGGGATCCGGCGGCTCAGGGCGGAGACGGCGGCTGACCTGCGGTGGAGGGGCCGGAGGCACGCGTCGTGGCTGTGGCCGGGGCTCGCGGCGGCGCTGGAGGTGGCGCGGCTGCGCGGGGACGGCGGCGGAGGCGCTGGCTGCTGCTGCCGCTGTTGCTGCGGTGGCCGCTGTCGTCAGCAAGCCGGAGGCCGGCGGAGGAGGAGGAGAAGAGGAGGGGCGGAGAAGGCCTGGGCTGGAGCGACGTCGGCCGGGCTGAGGTCGACGCTCAGGGCGGAGGGGAGCCGGTGGCGAGGTGGCTGGAGTGGTGGTCGGGGTGGCTGACGGTGGCGAGGGCGGGGGCTGCAGGGGGTTTAAATAGTACTGGGGGAGGAGGTCGTGGCCGAGGGGTGGCCGGGTCTGGCGGCGCAGCGGGCGGAGCATGGCCGAGCGGAGCTGCGCCGGCGGCGGAGGCGGCGGGAAACGCGGGAAAGAGGGAACGGGTCAGGGAGAGGGGACCGGGTCGGGCTAGCGGGTCTGGCCGACCCGCCCGACCCGCTAGGCCAGGAGCTGGGCCGGGTTAGGCTGGGCCGGACCGGCCCAATGGGCCAGGGTTAAAATAAAAATAAATAAATAAATTCTAATTAATTAGAATTTAATAATTAAATAATTAATTAAATAAATTTGGTGTTTTAAAAATAGGTCCGGGGTCCGATAAATTCCAGAAAAAATGCCCTAAGTCCAGTTTTTCATTTTACACCCAAAAATATGATTTTCATAATATTTTAACATTATTTATTATCATTTAAAAATTATTGAATAATTAAAACCCTGTTTTTAAATTACAGAAAATTCCCAGAAAATTCTAGAAAATTGTGAAAAATCCAGTTTTGAAAATTTTGAAAAATTAGGGGGTTTACAATCTACCCCCCTTAAGAGGATTACGTCCTCGCAATCAAAGAATAACCGGTCAGCAGAGATGACACGGTCGCAGGTATCGTTTGAAAACACATCGCAAGATACTTAGGAAAATATCGTTTCCCTAAAAATGAAAGTTATACACTTTCCAGAAAAAATCTAGTTAAAGAAAAAGAGCTACAACTTTTTATGAAAACCAGGTTGTTATTAACAAGTTGCAATTTACTAGGTTGTGGCTGAGGTCACGAACCAAGAGGCACGAGCTACTACAAGACTAGAAACGGATAACTACGAATCACTTACGCGCATCAGCTACTCCACGAGTCTACGCGTTCTCCACGGTCTTCGCTGGAGCTTGCTCGCGTTCTTGCAGTCGATTCTTCTGCTGTTGAGCCTGCTGAAAGAGTAGTGCCTGGGGTATCAGGGGTGGCCTCGGCTGATACCATCCTGAAGCTGGTGGTAGGACTCCTTGAACTTCCGTTTGCGGTACTTTCAATGCTGGAGAGGCTGACCTCGGTACTGGTAACGCTTGCTGGTTACCCTTTGGTGCTCTGTCTCGACGCTCAGGGCATTCCTTTAATAAATGCTGACTGGATCCACAAACTATGCATAATCTCTTCTTTCGTCTGCACTCGTCTTCAGTATGGCCTCGCTTGCGACAATATGGACAAACAGGTATTGTCTGCGGAGATGCTTCTGGTGGCTGGTGTACGTGAGGTCTTTTTGTAACTTCTTCCTGTGGTGCTGAAGTGGAAGTCCGTTTCAGACTAGTCTCTCTCCTGATGATGTGCTCAATGCGTCGCGCTACAGCAAGGACGTCCGAGTACGAAGTAGGTGCAACGAATCCAATTAGTTTCTGTAGCTCAATGTTCAGTCCGTCGAGGAATTTCTCGGCCTTCTCTTCCTCAGTCGGGATCAGGGTTGGAGCGAAGCGACTTAGGCGAATGAACTCAGCGTTGTACTCTTCCACCGTCTTAGTGTCCTGAGTAAGGTGATTGAACTTGTCCCGAAGTTCTGATCGAGCGATAGCTGGAATGTACATCTCCTGAAAGAGTCTAGAGAACTCTTCCCAAGTGACTCGGTTTGGTCCGAGCCGTGCTTCCTCAGATAGCCACCAGTGATGTGCATTGTCCGTCAACTGCATTCTGACGGCAGTCATCCAACGTTCCTTTGGAAGCTCAGCTGCTTCAAGTTGATGCAGTATGTTGGTGAGCCACTCATGAACTTCGGTGGGCACTTCTTTGCCTGAGAAGGTACGGGGCTTCAGCTGTCGGAAATCGGTGATAGAGCCCGTCGTTGGCCGTCGAGCTGGTAGGTTGGCATGCTCCAGTGCAGTTACTAGGCTGCGACTCAAAGCCTCTTGTTGAGCTTGTATTATTGCATAGACCATTGAAAACATCTGTTGTCCGTCCATGGCCTGCCCTGGTGGAATTATGGGCATTGATGGAGTAACTGGCGTTGTTGGTGGAATGTTATCTGGCTGGATTCTCGAGGCATGTTGTCGAGCTGATTGTCCTTCATCTACTGGTGTTACTTCATCTTCGTTGGTTACCTCAGCATCTCGTGGTGACGTTATGGGAGTCTCGTCGTTTCCTCGTGAATCCATAACCCTGCAACCAAAATAAACAATAAGAGGTGCACAGGAATCAAGGCAGGATGCAAGTCAAGGAATTAAATTCGAAGTCGATATGGATATCAAGAACGTTTCAAGTAAGTGGATGAGATCCAAAAACTTATCCTATCTTTATTGCAGGCCTGTTCGGTCCCTGAGTTGAAACCGAATAATTTAGTCGTAGACTTGCATGGGCCACCACAAAAACCATGTCACGCCCCAGTCCCAAAATGCCGAGGGACTGGAGACGTGCGCAATGGCCAGCAGCACGCACCGATGGACAACCCAATTTAATGGATCCATCAGGGCATGCTTAAGCTGTAGTCTAACAGGAATTAGGGCAATTGTTACAAGTCACGGGTTATTCTATCCTCATCCACAACAGATAAACATAGATAAGGACAGGGTAATACAAATAAAATAAGCTGATCTCAATTAATATCTCGGGAAACAATCTGAGAATATGTCTGGTACAACAGATACAAATAGACAGGAAATAAACAACTGGAAATAGAAATAACTGACTACATACGGCCAATGCTCAGGAGAAGTCCTCTGGTGCGAGCTCGTCTTCCGGTCCTGGTACAGCTCCTGGAAGTGCTCCTGTACGGTATATCTCTGGATGGATCTCTTCGGCTATACCTGGGGACATAATCCGGATCCAGGTCCTCAGGGGACAGCAAGGTACAGAAAATACAAGCCAAAATAGATACAATACAGCAATAAATAATAATCATCAGGTTAAACTAAGTAACCATCTATGTGATATGCAATATAAGAGCAGTACAAGAACTCAGGCTGAAACTACTACAAGCTCTGTGTCGGGGAGCCGGTAGCAGTGATATCATGTAGTTGTCTAGCTCGTAGTGAGACTTAAGACGCCGGCATAATATAACATCAACCTGTAGCCTGTGTGTCTCTCCCCACCCAATGTAATCACGCATATCATGACCATAACGTCTCATGTCCATGTCAGCGGGATTATAGCTAATGCAGCAAGTCATAATGTCTATAAAATATCTCTGTCAAGTCCTGTATCCTATACAGAATCACCATGAATGTCTCAGGAAGACTCTGTCTCATGAATAGTGTCAAGTGTCCTGGGTTCTGGAGTACTTGATAAGACAAGTACGAGAATTATCGGGTCTCGATATCCATCTCTATGTGACGTTACACAACTCCGCGTACGGAGTTGGCACCCGACTGGTAATCGGACGCTAAGTACGCCACTCGGTCCTGGGTTTTAACAGTTAAACAGGTTTATATGCATTTAAACAAGAATTCAGGCAAGTTCTAGAACAGGAATTACTTCTAATGGCAAGCTTTACTTGCCCACTGATGTATAAACAAGTCAATGAAAATAAATAGCAAGCTGCAGGGTTTGGCAAGGTACACTTGCCTGTGGTTCCGGCTCTGTTTGCAGTTCTGACTTCAGCTGGATTTGCAGGCGGTACTCCGGTTGCTGAAACAAACATCACCATCAGATCCAGAAAATATCAATCAGCTAGAAACGCCTGTCCTTGGGTCCAAATTGGAGACAAGGACAGAAACGGCAGTTTTGGATCAAAACGGGGTCCACATGTGGGCCCGCTTTGCACCGAAAAACGTGTCCGGGTCAAAGGTCTCTAAATTCACCAAAATTAGTGTCAACAGGTCAGGAACGATGATACGAACCCAACGGAACATCCAGAATTGGATTTCGATGAGCCGATCACAAAATCGCCCGTCGAACGGGGCCTGTGGGGCCCACGACACGCGATTTCGTCAACGTTCTCAGAATCGAACCAAACTTGACCCACAGGACCAGCGTATCGCTACGAGTCCGATGGCGCAAGTTTTGTTTCAATCTGACGTGTGTACACAAAGTTAGGGCACGTTCCAGAAAGTACGGATACGGGGCGATGTCCGCGGATACGCGTTGATTTCGGTGTGCACGCACACCCGAATCGACTTCTGCGAAATCTCACACGTTCGTATCGACGATGCGCACGTATCTGTGAAGACCGCGTGCGACCAAGTCGTCCCGTTTGGCGGGACGTACTCGGTTCCGGGGTAAAACAGGGTCTGGTTTTTTCCTATTTTTGGATCGCGGTGTGCGATCACCACAGGACGCGATGCCCCAAACAGTTTGTCCGGGCACCGAGAGGGTCATACAGGCTTCGCAACGCAATTTGCGGAATCGAAAACAGAGCTACGAACAAAAAGTTACAAGTACCTGAAGGGGACCCGAAAATCGGGGTCGAATCGTGTCCGACACGTGTCGGACACAAAGGGGAAAACTAGGGTTAGGGTTAGGGCTCGGGATCCGGCGGCTCAGGGCGGAGACGGCGGCTGACCTGCGACGGAGGGGCCGGAGGCACGCGTCATGGCGGTGGCCGGGGCTCGCGGCGGCGCTGGAGGTGGCGCGGCTGCGCGGGGACGGCGGCGGAGGCGCTGGCTGCTGCTGCCGCTGTTGCTGCGGTGGCCGCTGTCGTCGGCAAGCCGGAGGCCGACGGAGGAGGAGGAGAAGAGGTGGGGCGGAGAAGGCCTGGGCTGGGGTGACGTCGGCCGGGCTGAGGTCGACGCTCAGGGCGGAGGGGAGCCGGTGGCGAGGTGGCTGGAGTGGTGGTCGGGGTGGCTGACGGTGGCGAGGGTGGGGGCTGCAGGGGGTTTAAATAGTACTGGGGGAGGAGGTCGTGGCCGAGGGGTGGCCGGGTCTGGCGGCGCAGCGGGCGGAGCATGGCCGAGCGGAGCTGCGCCGGCGGCGGAGGCGGCGGGAAACGCGGGGAAGAGGGAACGGGTCAGGGAGAGGGGACCGGGTCGGGCTAGCGGGTCTGGCCGACCCGCCCGACCCGCTAGGCCAGGAGCTGGGCCGGGTTAGGCTGGGCCGGGCCGGCCCAATGGGCCAGGGTTAAAATAAAAATAAATAAATAAATTCTAATTAATTAGAATTTAATAATTAAATAATTAATTAAATAAATTTGGTGTTTTAAAAATAGGTCCGGGGTCCGATAAATTCCAAAAAAATTACCCTAAGTCCAGTTTTTTATTTTACACCCAAAAATATTATTTTCATAATATTTTAACATTGTTTATTATCATTTAAAAATCATTGAATAATTAAAACCCTGTTTTTAAATTTCAGAAAATTCCCAGAAAATTCCAGAAAATTGTGAAAAATCCAGTTTTAAAAATTTTGAAAAATCAGGGGGTTTACAAGATGCGAAGCCATATATGTTGAGGCGAAGAGCGGTTCGTCATTGTGCTCCTGGTTGTCAACTTGTTTTGTGCGGTGAGTCTTAGGAGATATAGTGTAAGTCAATCGGTCAAACACAGACCGTTTTGCTGATCTACATCAACATTCAATTACAACTCTATGACAACTACAACGATGTTCATTAGAAAACACCGTTATAATGTTAGAAGGGTCCCTCTCTTTACGCTTTTGTACAATATGCTCACGTAAATTGAAAGAGGGAAGAGGAGAGGAGGAAGAGGGCAGACTATGCCTCTTTACATAAGATAGACTAAATTTTTTGTGCACATTTTTGGTCCCTTGTGTATAGAGTGATGTGCTGGCTTGATTTGCAAGTGATTCATCGTATCTCGAGTTCTTGTCCTTCAGAGAGGAGAGGAATTTGTCTTTGACAGTCTTCTTGTGCACATGCGCACAATCAGCATAATCTTGGCGCACATTCTGTAATGCAGACAAAGTTGGCACAGTTTGTCTACGCGCATGTAGTTTTGCACGAAGGTCTTGGCTTGGTGCATGAGTGGCGCATAGTTTTCCATCCACTATGCGCGTAATGAAGATGTTAGGAGAATGACTCTCTCTGACTATCACTTCATATGTGCACTTGTTGGTTTGGACAACAGTGTCCATGCTTTGCTTGCCTCTCATATTTTGACGAATATGCGAGGTTTGAGGAGCTTGAGTGTGGATTACCTTTTGCTTGAAATTGCGAGAGTTGTGCGATTTGTGTCCCTTATTTAACGCAAGGGATTCAGAAGCTTGGGTGGGGATCACCCTTTGCTTGAAGTTGCACGAGTTACACGATTTGTAACCCTTGTTTAACGCAAGAAATTTAGAAGATTGGGTGGGGATCACCCTTTGCTTGAAGTTGCACGAGTTGCGTTGTATCCCTTGTTAAACGCAAGAAAATTATCCACCATGTCATTGATCTAAACAAAATTGATAGGAGAACTTTCGTTGATCCGAATGCTCTTTCCCTTGTTAATAACAACTTTGGGATATGCATGACGAGGCTTGGTCACCCACACTTTACGAGTTTTCTTCGACTTGAGTGCTGATGAGGGATGCGCACTACGTCCAGAATGGAGAATTTCTTCATATGCCTATTGGTCGAACTTCACGACCAAGGTCTTCTACGTCGAGTCGACCGAAGCAATATCGAGTTGAGTTATCACCTTCTCGTCAGAGGAGAAGGAAGTTCTCAGCAGAGTCGCCATCCTTGTTTGGTTACAAAAAGTTTAAACGAGAAAACATTCGTATTTATAAACTGTTAAAAAGTAAAGAAAGAAAAGTACAAATGAAGATCATAAACAAGGATCTAAGTACAATTGATTCTTTGATTCTGGGAAAGTATAGCTATAGAGATCTGATCTGCTGACGATCACTTTACTCCTTGGACCAATCGACGATGAAGAAATACACACGTTGACAAAGAACTGCACACGACAACGAAGAACTGAAAGGAATGCTGCGAACAACTTGAAGAGTTGAAAAATAAGAAAGCTTTGGCACAGAGGCATGTAAAAGCTTCTATTTCTCTCGTTTTGCTATTGAATTTCAAAGTCTTGAAGATTGCTGCCAACAACTTGGAGAGTTGAATAATAGGAAAGCTTTGGCAATAGAGGCACGTAAAAGCTTATATTTCTCTCGCTCTGCTCTTGAATTTCAAGGACTTGAGAATTCTAGCTCATTTCTCTCTATCTCTGTATGTGCTCCTCTCTGTGTAAGTGTAGGTAGCTCCCTTTGTATGTAGGTGTGTGTGGGTATGTCTCTCCGTATGTGGGTCTCTGTGTCGGTTTCAAAGAATATGTATTTATAGAGCTTGGGAGCGGTTATGAAAATATGTGCGCACTTTGCACAGTCAACATTGTTTTACCATTGTGCACGCACTTTTGGTGGATTAACATTCCACGTTTTGCATGAGTTGGTGCACAACTTACTGCCTGCTTGACACGTAGCTTCCTATACGAGGAAAGTGTAGGTCATGGGGGACAGTTATTTGTACATCTTTTACGAGAAGTACGGCATGTATAACACGTACTTATAACCGCTCACTGTTGGTGGATAGTATGCGCACTTTAGAAGTCGTTTGGAGATTGACACATTTTTGAAGGAGTGTCACTATAGCGCACTTTTGAATGGAGTGACACTGTGGTGTCACGCCCCAGTCCCAAAAATACGTAGGACTAGGACACGTAAGCATGCCAGCCGTATGGATATGGCAACTCCAATATATGAAAACCAAATCCACACGTACGCTGTAATATGAATATCAAATCCACAAGTGGTATAAATATATGTCACAAGTCACAGGGTATAATCTAGATCTCATCCACGAAAATCAAATATGAATAAAATAACCAATGTCTATGAAACTAGATCTCAATAAGGAGTATCTAAGGATGATAGTTGGATGGAAATAAATCCACTACCAACTCAAATGGGAAAGTAAATACAATATAAGTACAACACCATCAAACAATATAAGTACCAGCTATCAATCACGGCTCGCGAGAAGACGTCCACGAAGCATCTATAGCCATCCAAATCTGCGCTCCTGCAAATACTCAAGAACAGGTACACCTGGCAGCGGACCAGGTCCTCAGAGGGACGTAACAAGATACAGAAAATACGAGCCAACTTGAATACAGTAGACATGCATATAATTTGAAAATAAATAAGTACGCTGTACAAGACAATCTATATGAATGCAAATGAGGACAACTTTTCGACGTATGGGCAAGGGATAGTCTACTCGATCTAAGCCTCACAACTCATGCACTCGTCCATGAACATCATCAGCCGGCATACCTCGGGGATAGCGACCCTCGGACTCCATCAATCGACATACCTCGGGGGTAGCGACCATCGGACATGACCCACCATAGTGCGTGCTAGTGACTACGGTGTTACCAGAGTGGTTAAAAGCCCATACGCCTAATAATTGTCCTCTATGATACTAAGTGTCAAGTGTGTGTCAACATATCTAATATATAGTAATGACTGAAAGGAACTACACATGCAATAAATAAATAGAACTGAAATAAATATATGAAAATATACTAAGCATGAAATATTACTGTAAACAATTTGGCAAGGTATCTTGCCTGGGGTCCTGCTGCTGGTATGAATCAAAGTCCAAGTCACAGTCCAAATAGCCTATGTATTACAAATTCATCACGTCAAAAGATAATTTATTTTAATTTATTTAATTCTGTAATAATTACTCTAAAATTCTATTTTAATCTTATTATTCTGATTTTTAGGTTAATGCCTAAATTTTGTCCAAAGGAATTGAATTTTATCGACTCGAGACTCATGGCACGCAAATCGAGGCAATCTGTTGACCGAAAAGTCAACTGACACAAACTAGACTTTCATGCATGAATTCCTGTAGATTTCAGCGTCAAAAACATGCTAGAATTTATGGCTCATCCGAATTCAAATTCGTTTAGAAATTATGGCACATACAAGTTTTGTATCGTGCACCGATGGTTAAATTTTACCCTAGAAGTTCTACAGAATTAACAATATAAAAATACTTCGAAATAAATTCTGGGAAAAACATATGTCAATGATCTCGATATTAGCTTTCCAAAACTTTAAACAGTTCATGATTCTGATTCCTGGTTCTCCCGGAATCACGAAAACATCGAAATACGTCTATTTTCGGACATGCTGTGTTCTACGAATTTTCCAGAATTTAATAATAATAATTTCGTAAAAAAATTATATAATCAGAAAGCTAACCTCAATATCTTTCTAACACAAAAAACTAGACCTCATTTGGAGTCCGGAGCTATGCGCAATGGCTTCTGGAAGATGAAGGAACCCTAGATGGCAATTCTCCAAAATTCGGCTGAAGAAAAACCCTAGAAATAAACTTAAACTAATATATATATAGAGGAGAGAGAAAGCAGTCGCGGCTCAGATCTTGACACGGGGCAGCCATCCAACGCTGCCCGCCCCGCAGTCACTGACAGACGGGCCCGGCACTGTTTGCTGCGGGCGGCTGACAGGTGGGCCCCCTGTTTGCTGACTAGGCAGAAATAATTTCTTTTTGGGTTTTCTTTTTCAGAAAATAGTTTTTAATTCAGTTTTTGATAATTAACTCAAAATAAATGCTAAAAATAATCAGAAAGTTTCCAAAAAATTATAGAAAATATATTTTATTATTTAGAACCTAAAAAAAAGTTTGGGATATTTTTATTTAAGTTTGAACATAAAATAAATTCTTCAAAGTCCTAGAAAATTAGTGTTACTAGTTTTTAATTAACTAAAAATTATGGAAAAATTCCAATAATCTAAAATAGACTAAAATAATTCTAAATAAATATTTATATAAGTAAATATACTAAAAAAATTATTTTCTAATTAACTAAGAGAATATTCTAAATAAATTTAACATCTATAATAAATATAATAATATAAAATATACATAAAATACCTATTTTGGGTGAGTGAGTTTACAATCTACCCAACTTAAAATAATTTCGTCCTCGAAATTAAAATAAGGCATAATTTGTTAAATCCTTCACATTCATACATAAGGTACGTCAATCGCAATCTCTTCCAAAAATTTAAATAACAAAATCTATTCAAATCTATCGCGATCATTTCAAAATTAAGATAATCATTGTTCAAATCAAAATTCAACCTATTGTAATCTCTTCTCACTTTTCCAACTCATCAATATCCAAATTTAAATTGAATCCATATAATATCTTCAAGATTTAAATAACCCATATCAAATTTTACCTCACGATCTCCAAGTATCATAATCTCCTCTAGAAGTAATTCGAGTCCAATATTATTCCTATTTTCACTTATAATTTTTTTTTCAACTTTTTAAATTCCATTCACATCCTCAATATTTCAAATAGGTAGTCCAATCATCAAAAAAAAAATTAATTTAAATCATCAAATTGAAAAATAATTAAATGCAGTCCACCAATGTTCAAGTCTGAAATTATATATTTATCCTTCAAATTCAAATTGATGATTTTACCTTCAATACTCAAAAATTTAAATTATGTACTTAAGGTATAAATATTGGGTCCTCAATATCAAGATTTTTAAAATTCATTAATCCTCATTATCTTAGTCATTCTTCTAAAATTCTCAAAATTAAATAGCTTGAACCTCTCCCAATCTAATCTTACTCGATCACAATCTAAAAGAAATTCCTCTCGAGTTGCCAATGCACTGCTACCCAACTTAGAATTTACCCATCTATCACAGAAGGCTATATACTTTAAGAAAAATATTCCTTAATTTATTTACTCATGCTATTCAATTATCAAAGTTTTAACACCAAACATATCACCTATGATATACCCTTAATCAATTATAAAAAAGTGTCACTAAGTCATGTGATTAGTCTTATGGGGTATATCTAGTACTATCAGTGTCAACTTATACCAGCACGAGGTTTCGTCTTTCCGAAATAGGGGAAGACGGAGAGAAATAATAAAGAACTCAAGGTGAAGGTGACCGAATACAAGTACGGGGTTCAGAGGTTAAAGAATCGAAAAGAGAGTTGTCAGGACAATTGTGGATTGAAATCCTATTTTTGGTAATTTTCTATTTATCTGCTCGTATCAGTACAGTTATGTAACCGATACGATGTGTCAGACATATCTAGGGGCAAGTATATCTGTCTACTACCATATATCTCAATCCACGTAAAGTAGTCATGCGAAGAGCGAACCAAGCGCACTAAGGTTAGCTAGACCTTAATACACCGATTCTGACTAGGCAATTGTATCATTGTGTGCACCCAATAATACATATGCCATGAGCAAGCTCGATAAAAGAATAAGCTTGCAAAAACTAGGCTATAATAGCAACATAAGTCAAGGTAGTACAACAAACATAAATACGCTGGATTATGATGAAAGAAGGTACATAACAATTCAAGTTCACAAAAGATAAGACTCCACAAACTCTACATTTGTCATACTAATTCCTTGTCTAAGTCGATGGTCGACAAAGTAGGGGTATAGCCTCTAAGTTCTACAGTCTGATGAAATATTATCTTCTTATGCTAGCACACAGTTAATGTCATTCAGCTACACTTCAATAATAGGGCAAAAGACTATGTGATACTATGTTGTGAGGTATACTACCCAACTTATAACAATAAACTAGTACTGTAATTATCTTAAGCATACCGTAGAAACTCCTGTTAAGGTCTACGAGAAGGGGTCTTGGTACTTATTAGGGTATCCTCTATACTAGGTTCAAACATTATGGTAAAACTTCTAACTAACTCTAGTAGTGTCTATACTACTCTCAAGTCTTCATAATACATCAAGGGATAATGGTAAACCAATCTATAGAAAAAAAATTCTAGGGTTCACTAGATATTCTAAACTTAGTGGTGTCTATATCCCCGTTGTATTCTTAATAGGTGTGCTACCATATTTATTATTCTAATAATAGGGGTTCCTATATTTTAGCAGAAGGCTATACTCAAAGAACTATTAGGGAAGTACAGGAATCAAGCGGGATACAATTATCCAGATGGAATGGATTGGAAGGAGAGCGAATCATAGTCAATTATGGATGAGATTCCTATACTCTATTCCTAGGTGCAGGCTTGTTCGGTACAATAACGTAACCGAGACAATATCCTCTAGACCTGCATGGGCCACCACAAAAATATGTCATGCCCCAGTCCCAAAAATACGTAGGACTAGGACACGTAAGCATGCCAGCCGCATGGATATGGCAACTCCAATATATGGAAACCAAATCCACACGTACGCTGTAATATGAATATCAAATCCACAAGTGGTATAAACATATGTCACAAGTCACAGGGTATAATCTAGATCTCATCCACGAAAATCAAATATGAATAAAATAACCAATGTCTATGAAACTAGATCTCAATAAGGAGTATCTAAGGATGATAGTTGGATGGAAACAAATCCACTACCAACTCAAATGGGAAAGTAAATACAATATAAGTACAACACCATCAAACAATATAAGTACCAGCTATCAATCACGGCTCGCGAGAAGACGTCCACGAAGCATCTATAGCCATCCAAATCTGCGCTCCTGCAAATACTCAAGAACAGGTACATCTGGCAGCGGACCAGGTCCTCAGAGGGACGTAACAAGATACAGAAAATACGAGCCAACTTGAATACAGTAGACATGCTTATAATTTGAAAATAAATAAGTACGCTGTACAAGACAATCTATATGAATGCAAATGAGGACAACTTTTCGACGTATGGGCAAGGGTAGTCTACTCGATCTAAGCCTCACAACTCATGCACTCGTCCATGAACATCATCAGCCGGCATACCTCGGGGGTAGCGACCCTCGGACTCCATCAATCGACATACCTCGGGGGTAGCGACCATCGGACACGACCCACCATAGTGCGTGCTAGTGACTACGGTGTTACCAGAGTGGTTAAAAGCCCATACGCCTAATAATTGTCCTCTATGATACTAAGTGTCAAGTGTGTGTCAATATATCTAATATATAGTAATGACTGAAAGGAACTACACATGCAATAAATAAATAGAACTGAAATAAATATACAGAAATATACTAAGCATAAAAAATTACTGTAAACAATTTGGCAAGGTATCTTGCCTGGGGTCCTGCTGCTGGTATGAATCAGAGTCCAAGTCACAGTCCAAATAGCCTATGTATTACAAATTCATCACGTCAAAAGATAATTTATTTTAATTTATTTAATTCTGTAATAATTACTCTAAAATCCTATTTTAATCTTATTATTCTGATTTTTAGGTTATTGCCTAAATTTTGTCCAAAGAAATTGAATTTTATCAACTCGAGACTCATGGCACGCAAATCGAGGCAATCTGTTGACCAAAAAGTCAACTGACACAAACTTGACTTTCATGCATGAATTCTTGTAGATTTCAGCGTCAAAAACATGCTAAAATTTATGGCTCGTCTAAATTCAAATTCGTTTGGAAATTACGGTACATACAAGTTTTGTATCGTGCACCGATGGTTAAATTTTACCCTAGAAGTTCTACAGAATTAACAATATAAAAATACTTCGAAATAAATTCTGGGAAAAACATATGTCAATGATCTCGACATTAGCTTTCCGAAACTTTAAACGGTTCATGATTCTGATTCCTGGTTCTCCCGGAATCACGAAAACATCGAAACACGTCTATTTTCGGACATGCTGTGTTCTACGAATTTTCCAGAATTTAATAATAATAATTTCGTAAAAAAATTATATAATCAGAAAGCTAACCTCAATATATTTCTAACACAAAAAACTAGGCCTCATTTGGAGTCCGGAGCTATGCGCAATGGCTTCTGGAAGATGAAGGAACCCTAGATGGCAATTCTCCAAAATTCGGCTGAAGAAAAACCCTAGAAATAAACTTAAACTAATATATATATATAGAGGAGAGAGAAAGCAGTCGCGGCTCAGATCTTGACACGGGGCAGCCATCCAACGCTGTCCGCCCCGCAGTCACTGACAGACGGGCCCGGCACTGTTTGCTGCGGGCGGCTGACAGGTGGGCCCCCTGTTTGCTGACTAGGCAGAAATAATTTCTTTTTGGGTTTTCTTTTTCAGAAAATAGTTTTTAATTCAGTTTTTGATAATTAACTCAAAATAAATGCTAAAAATAATCAGAAAATTCTCAAAAAATTATAGAAAATATATTTTATTATTTAGAACCTAAAAAAAAGTTTGGAATATTTTTATTTAAGTTTGAACATAAAATAAATTCTTCAAAGTCCTAGAAAATTAGTGTTACTAGTTTTTAATTAACTAAAAGTTATGGAAAAATCTCAATAATCTAAAATAGACTAAAATAATTCTAAATAAATATTTATATAAGTAAATATACTAAAAAAAATTATTTTCTAATTAACTAAGAGAATATTCTAAATAAATTCAACATCTATAATAAATATAATAATATAAAATATACATAAAATACCTATTTTGGGTGAGTGAGTTTACAATCTACCCAACTTAAAATAATTTCATCCTCGAAATTAAAATAAGGCATAATTTGTTAAATCTTTCACATTCATACATAAGGTACGTCAATCGCAATCTCTTCCAAAAATTTAAATAACAAAATCTATTCAAATCTATCGCGATCATTTCAAAATTAAGATAATCATTGTTCAAATCAAAATTCAACCTATTATAATCTCTTCTCACTTTTCCAACTCATCAATATCCAAATTTAAATTGAATCCATATAATATCTTCAAGATTTAAATAACCCATATCAAATTTTACCTCACGATCTCCAAGTATCATAATCTCCTCTAGAAGTAATTCGAGTCCAATATTATTCCTATTTTTACTTATAATTTTTTTTTCAACTTTTTAAATTCCATTCACATCCTCAATATTTCAAATAGGTAGTCCAATCATCAAAAAAAAAAATTTAATTTAAATCATCAAATTGAAAAATAATTAAATGCAGTCCACCAATGTTCAAGTCTGAAATTATATATTTATCCTTCAAATTCAAATTGATGATTTTACCTTCAATACTCAAATATTTTAATTATGTACTTAAGGTATAAATATTGGGTCCTCAATATCAAGATTTTTAAAATTCATTAATCCTCATTATCTTAGTCATTCTTCTAAAATTCTCAAAATTAAATGGCTTGAACCTCTCCCAATCTAATCTTACTCGATCACAATCTAAAAGAAATTCCTCTCGAGTTGCCAATGCACTGCTACCCAACTTAGAATTTACCCATCTATCACAGAAGGCTATATACTTTAAGAAAAATATTCCTTAATTTATTTACTCATGCTATTCAATTATCAAAGTTTTAACACCAAACATATCACCTATGATATACCCTTAATCAATTATAAAAAAGTGTCACTAAGTCATGTGATTAGTCTTATGGGGTATATCTAGTACTATCAGTGTCAACTTATACCAGCACGAGGTTTCGTCTTTCCGAAATAGGGGAAGACGGAGAGAAATAATAAAGAACTCAAGGTGAAGGTGACCGAATACAAATACGAGGTTCAAAGAGGTTAAAGAATCGAAAAGAGAGTTGTCAGGACAGTTGTGGATTGAAATCCTATTTTTGGTAATTTCCTATTTACCTGCTCGTATCAGTACAGTTATGTAACTGATACGATGTGTCAGACATATCTAGGGGCAAGTATATCTGTCTACTACCATATATCTCAATCCACGTAAAGTAGTCATGCGAAGAGCGAACCAAGCGCACTAAGGTTAGCTAGACCTTAATACACTGATTCTGACTAGGCAATTGTATCATTGTGTGCACCCAATAATACATATGCCATGAGCAAGCTTGATAAAAGAATAAGCTTACAAAAACTAGGCTATAATAGCAGCATAAGTCAAGGTAGTACAACAAACATAAATACGCTGGATTATGATGAAAGAAGGTACATAACAATTCAAGTTCACAAAAAATAAGACTCCACAAACTCTACATTTGTCATACTAATTCCTTGTCTAAGTCGATGGTCGACAAAGTAGGGGTATACCCTCTAAGTTCTACAGTCTGATAAAACATTATCTTCTTATGCTAGCACACAGTTAATGTCATTCAGCTACACTTCAATAATAGGGCAAAAGACTATGTGATACTATGTTGTGAGGTATACTACCCAACTTATAACAATAAACTAGTACTGTAATTATCTTAAGCATACCGTAGAAACTCCTGTTAAGGTCTACGAGAAGGGGTCTTGGTACTTATTAGGGTATCCTCTATACTAGGTTCAAACATTATGGTAAAACTTCTAACTAACTCTAGTAGTGTCTATACTACTCTCAAGTCTTCATAATACATCAAGGGATAATGGTAAACCAATCTATAGAAAAAAAAATTCTAGGGTTCACTAGATATTCTAAACTTAGTGGTGTCTATATCCCCGTTGTATTCTTAATAGGTGTGCTACCATATTTATCATTCTAATAATAGGGGTTCCTATATTTTAGCAGAAGGCTATACTCAAAGAACTATTAGGGAAGTACAGGAATCAAGCGGGATGCAATTATCCAGATGGAATGGATTGGAAGGAGAGCGAATCATAGTCAATTATGGATGAGATTCATATACTCTATTCCTAGGTGCAGGCTTGTTCGGTACAATAACGTAACCGAGACAATATGCTCTAGACCTGCATGGGCCACCACAAAAATATGTCACGCCCCAGTCCCAAAAATACGTAGGACTAGGACACGTAAGCATGCCAGCCGCATGGATATGGAAACTCCAATATATGGAAACCAAATCCACACGTACGCTGTAATATGAATATCAAATCCACAAGTGGTATAAACATATGTCACAAGTCACAGGGTATAATCTAGATCTCATCCACGAAAATCAAATATGAATAAAATAACCAATGTCTATGAAACTAGATCTCAATAAGGAGTATCTAAGGATGATAGTTGGATGAAAACAAATCCACTACCAACTCAAATGGGAAAGTAAATACAATATAAGTACAACACCATCAAACAATATAAGTACCAGCTATCAATCACGGCTCGCGAGAAGACGTCCACGAAGCATCTATAGCCATCCAAATCTGTGCTCCTGCAAATACTCAAGAACAGGTACACCTGGCAGCGGACCAGGTCCTCAGAGGGACGTAACAAGATACAGAAAATACGAGCCAACTTGAATACAGTAGACATGCATATAATTTGAAAATAAATAAGTACGCTGTACAAGATAATCTATATGAATGCAAATGAGGACAACTTTTCGACGTATGGGCAAGGGTAGTCTACTCGATCTAAGCCTCACAACTCATGCACTCGTTCATGAACATCATCAGCCGGCATACCTCGGGGGTAGCGACCCTCGGACTCCATCAATCGACATACCTCGGGGGTAGCGACCATCGGACACGACCCACCATAGTGCGTTCTAGCGACTACGGTGTTACCAGAGTGGTTAAAAGCCCATACGCCTAATAATTGTCCTCTATGATACTAAGTGTCAAGTGTGTGTCAACATATCTAATATATAGTAATGACTGAAAGGAACTACACATGCAATAAATAAATAGAACTGAAATAAATATACGGAAATATACTAAGCATGAAAAATTACTGTAAACAATTTGGCAAGGTATCTTGCCTGGGGTCCTGCTGCTGGTATGAATCAGAGTCCAAGTCACAGTCCAAATAGCCTATGTATTACAAATTTATCACGTCAAAAGATAATTTATTTTAATTTATTTAATTCTGTAATAATTACTCTAAAATTCTATTTTAATCTTATTATTCTGATTTTTAGGTTAATGCCTAAATTTTGTCCAAAGGAATTAAATTTTATCGACTCGAGACTCATGGCACGCAAATCGAGGCGATCTGTTGACCGAAAAGTCAACTGACACAAACTTGACTTTCATGCATGAATTCCTGTAGATTTCAGCGTCAAAAATATGCTGGAATTTACGGCTCGTCCGAATTCAAATTCGTTTGAAAATTATGGCACATACAAGTTTCGTATCGTGCACCGATGGTTAAATTTTACCCTAGAAGTTCTACAGAATTAACAATATAAAAATACTTCGAAATAAATTCTGGAAAAAACATATGTCAATGATCTCGACATTAGCTTTCCGAAACTTTAAACGGTTCGTGATTCTGATTCCTGGTTCTCCCGGAATCACGAAAATATCGAAACACGTCTATTTTCGGACATGCTGTGTTCTACGAATTTTCCAGAATTTAATAATAATAATTTCGTAAAAAAAATTATATAATCAGAAAGCTAACCTCAATATCTTTATAACACAAAAAACTAGGCCTCATTTGGAGTCCGGAGCTATGCGCAATGGCTTCTGGAAGATGAAGGAACCCTAGATGGCAATTCTCCAAAATTCGGCTGAAGAAAAACCCTAGAAATAAACTTAAACTAATATATATAGAGAGGAGAGAGAAAGCAGTCGCGGCTCAGATCTTGACACGGGGCAGCCATCCAACGCTGCCCGCCCCGCAGTCACTGACAGACGGGCCCGGCACTGTTTGCTGCGGGCGGCTGACAGGTGGGCCCCCTGTTTGCTGACTGGGCAGAAATAATTTCTTTTTGGGTTTTCTTTTTCAGAAAATACTTTTTAATTCAGTTTTTGATAATTAACTCAAAATAAATGCTAAAAATAATCAGAAAATTCTCAAAAAATTATAGAAAATATATTTTATTATTTAGAACCTAAAATAAAAGTTTGGGATATTTTTATTTAAGTTTGAACATAAAATAAATTCTTCAAAGTCCTAGAAATTAGTGTTACTAGTTTTTAATTAACTAAAAATTATGGAAAAATTCCAATACTCTAAAATAGACTAAAATAATTCTAAATAAATATTTATATAAGTAAATATACTAAAAAAAATTTATTTTCTAATTAACTAAGAGAATATTCTAAATAAATTCAACATCTATAATAAATATAATAATATAAAATATACATAAAATACCTATTTTGGGTGAGGGAGTTTACATGTGGCGCACTTTTGAAGGAGTGGCACTGTGGCGCATTTTTGAAGGAGTGGCACTGTGGCGCACTTTTGAAGAAAATGGCACAGTGGCGCACTTTTGAAAGAGTGGCATTGTGGCTCACTTTTGAAGGAGTGTCATTGTGGCGCACTTTTGAAGGAGTGGGACTACAGCGCACTTTTGAAGGAAATGACTCAGTGGCGCACTTTTGAAAGATCTGCACTACGGCTGTGTCGCTAAAGGATAACCTGGATTTTCGTGCCGCCGCTCCGTTGTAATGATGACTTTTGACTCTTCGGTTTCTGCATATGTCAGCTGTCAGTCTGCTGTATTAAATGCTTGAGAGAGAGACGATTGTTTATACGTCAGCTTTCGAGACATGAAGAAAATGCACCACTTTTCTGCCCTCTGAATAATGTGCCACTTTCCTGCCCTCTAAAACAAAACTAGTTTCATGGAGACTTCCAAATTATAAGCATTTCAAGAAATGATATGCGTAACAAACCTTACTACATTAGCTCCTATCTTCTTTAGCCCAACGAGAAATTCACTTTCAAGCCACACAAACTAAAAGAATGTATGTTCCGTTAAAGGAGACTCCTAAAGATCTTCTTCACTACCTCAAATAATATCTAATTAAATATCCGAAGAAAACATGGTAGAGGCTCTGGCCACACCAACAAAGGGAGATTTTCGAGGAACAAAAATAGTGTCCCTCTCATTCGGTTTATTTGTAGAAAAAGATCCCATTGAAGATTTAAAGTCCAAACCCTAGTCAAAGAGCTAAGGAGAAAAATTCGCGATTTTATCCATGGTTCTAGGCCAAATATTGTTTGTAAAGATCACATATTGTTATCCACATGAATCATTGATCATGTCTACCTGCATCACTAATGGATAAGGTAAAAAAGTTAATGCAAACTACTATAAAAGGTGGCTCTGATCTAAATCTTATCCCCTTAGAAGGAAGACCCCAACCCTTACGCCCTTTCAATGCCTAGATAGATGACTTGATTCCTTGTTCCTGGGCGGATCCACTCCACTCGACAAAAGTTCTTCCAGCCTCTACTTTATACGACTTATTAGGGTGAAGATAAGGTGAAACGACTTTTCCTGGTTGCATACTCAACCATCGGTCAGAACTGATTCTTTGGTGTTCTTTGGAATAACTTTTAACAGAATCGAAAGGGAAATGGCTAGCGCGTGTGTTTGCTTTTCTGGGGCTTGAGATATTGCAGTGCAACCCTGTTTCTGATACCATTTGATAAATAAGCCTCATATGATGATGGTTGTAAGTTTCACTTGTTTACACTTACCAGGTGTAATCTATAGAATATTTGGCTTAGTTATATAGTCTTGAATTCCTACAGAATAGCCTTTAGAGACTAGCAGGCTAACTCTAGGAAGAATATTTTTGTATGAGTTATATTTCCAAAAGTATTTATATATTCACTCAACATGAAAGTATAATTTCAAGGCATTTAATTCCATGAAATTCCATTCTCGGAAATATAGAATTATCAACTATATAGTATTCGACAGAACAAACATCGCCAACATTTTGACCCCTGGCACGTTGGCACTCTAAGACTACCTTCAAGGTAGGGCGCTGTGGAACATACAAGGAAATAGGTCCACAAGCGTTATCATTGTCATATCAAGTTATTAATACAAGAAAGAACAGACACTAAAAAAAAAGGCACTACCATATTTGATCAGTATTGGTGCTGGTCCAGTTAGAAAAAACTTCTAATAAGGCTAGCCAAAATTTTACTCAGGGCTGCCCAACCCCATTCTCAAATCCTTTCCCTCATCCTCCCACTCCGGCCTCCGCGCTCCGCCCACACACACCTCCGACCTCTGAAGCCGTGTAATATTCCTTTGTTTGGACCACAAACGTTGCTTCCGTTCGTAGAGGTCCGCTCAGCTCCGCTTGGTGCTCGCCCCAGCTCACCGACACCGTCGCCCCCCTCCCTCCCACTCGCGGTTGTGTCGTTAGTGGAGGCACGACGGAGAGCTCGACGCGATCGACTTCGACGGCAATCCCATAGCCGAGGGAGGCTGCAACATTATCCATGGCGTAGAGGGGACAGAAGACTTCGTGTCAAGTGCAGCAGAGAGGTCGGGACGGTTGACGGCGATCTCGTAGCCGAGGGAGACGACGACGTTGGCCAAGACGTGGAGGGGACAGGATGTTGGGTTCTTCACTTCTTTCCCACATCCTACACCTAATATCCCGTGGGGGGGGGGGGAGGCGGTAATCCCTTTGGCCACGAGATCAACATTGTCCACCTTGCGCAGCCCTTCCCTCCGAACTGTAAAAATTTTGATAGTCCTACCAATTGGAAGGACTGTCAAAATTTTGAGTCCTGACTAAAGAAAAAAAAAATCAATTACAAGTGGACAGCCAGGTATGTAATTTTTGGGAGTGACAAACTTGTAATTATCAAAAAAAAAAAATTTGGGCTTCCCTTATCAAATTTGGTAGTGTCTTTATAATTAGCCCTAAAAAACTGCTACATTCACTAACAACAGTATCTGTATGGTATTCGCACAATTAGCAACAGATTACATGCATATGACACTAGTCTATATGTACATTCACAAATATTTACATACAACTTGTCAAACTTGGGCAAAAGGGCCATTAGAGACGAGTGCTGAGGCATTGTTACTGAAAAGAGAGGAGAAGAAAAGAAACAGGAGAACAGTACTACTTACAACTTCACCACCACCCTACTCACAAGACAGGGATGCCCCAACCTAAGCTGGTCCTCCAAAGAACAGCTCTCCCTTTCAAGCTTATTGTCAGGATGCACCGCCACCTCCTTAGGAGAATGGCATCGGAGCCAGAAGCATGAGAGGCTCGCAAGGGCTGCTTTCCCAGCAAAGTGCACCTGGTACACCAGGCTTAGTTCAGCCCAGACGCTGCTGGCTCTGCAATCGGGCACATAGCCATCAAGATCAGATTTCCTTACCAACACAAAGGAGCTATCCTCGAAAGTCACAAAGTTCCGAGTAGCAATGAGTGCTGGTGATTTTATAAACGGAAAGTTCAAACAGCTTGATCTCCCAACTTTTATCACTTGAATGCGGTAGTACTCTTGCACAGCCTGCAAATCAGAAGGCAATGTAGTTTCATTATGCTTAGACCCCTTGCTTTCTTTAACAAGCATTCTAGAACATTTCTCAGCATGAATAATATCCAATATTTATAGTTAAATTTTTGTTGTCGCTCATTCTGAGATCAATATTTTCTATTCAAGTATTTTGCCAATGTATTTTTCCAATGTTTCAAAAAACAATGAACCTTGTAATCACAACTTGATTATGAAGAGAAAAAAAACAATTCCAACCAATTGTACGTGTTTGTGTGGAAATCTGTGCTGTGTAAAATGTGTGGTATCCTTAAAAGAAAAGGTGGCCTTATGTAACCCTTGAATGCAAACTTCCTGGACAAGGGGTATAAAGTATGGAAAACCTATATTGGCAGGCGTTAATGGTGATGAAGTCTGAGGTTTTGCAACCAAGGATGATGAAAGATGCTACAAGGAACCTCGATCTTCTCATATAATAGGCCAAAACATAATATTGAAATACAATACAGAACGTATTAAAGGTTTTTGTCCATACAGATGCTTCCTGCATAAAACCAGTAATTCACAGCATGCACTAGAAAACCAAACAGGCTGAAGAACCAAATGAAATACAATTCAAAAACTATAAATCGTTGCATCCATGTACCAATGCTTCCTGCATAAAGCCAATAATTAGAACTAGATAAAGCCAATAATTAGAACTAGAAAGACCAGCTATATGAAAAAATTTGACGCACCACATGACAGACCGAACAACAGATATACATACAAGGGGCACGGGTTGGAGCTAACCCCACTGCTTGACCATTGACAGCCACTTGGAGACCAAATTTTAAAAAAAAAAAATGGCAGGGAAGAGCAAGATCAGCTGACATAATCCTTGGAGAAGAAATACAAGATGCTGGACAACAATGATCAGTTAACCAAAAAACACTGACATCAACATAAAAAAAAAAAAAAATCTTTGAAACAAGATGAATATCTTTCAGAAACAAAAATATACATAAATTCCTTTAGATAAAAAATTTATACAGGTAAAGGCGAAATTGTTTGAGTATGTGCATATTACCAATATACATCATATAGCTGCTATAGCAGTACACTGTGCAAGTGCAATATGCCACAATTGAAATAAAGACTATTTTTTTCAATAGACTGCTGCTATAGTCTATGCAATTAGCTAAAGGTTCAGCTTTCTGGACTAGTATTGCAAAAGACAAAAGAACAGGACATGAAAGGGAGTTACTTCCCTCCAAAATAATGTCACATCAGATTATCCATCTTTATAAAACCAATTTTGCATGAAGATAAAGGTTACAATTGACAGGGATCAAGAAGAAGGTTGCAAGCACCAACTTGTAAACATGTAGGTGCTAGATAGAGATCATGTGTCATATATGATGAGGTATATTCCTTTCTAATATCTAATAAATGGAGGATACAACTTATAATTGATAGAAATAAATAAGAAAAGTGTTTCCTTAGGCTGCAGTCATGGTTTAATATTGGCTGTGACATGCTTGTCGACCTAGACTTCTTTTGCCTATAATTACTTCCCATAATAGAAGACAAATATTTGTTACAATGTATTGCATGCATTCATAGAGAGGGAAAACACGAAAGTACAGAACAAAAAGAGACTGCTACTCTTGCTGATTTTGTTGCTTCTAGTACTAATTAATAGAAAATACAGCTAACAAAAGCTAGCTCAAGTTACCTGCCACTGTGGAGAAGCTAAAAGAACTCGTGGTCTTCTTGATTTGACAAAGTCATATGCTTCAGTAGGTGTCATCTGCTTATGTTGCACCTGAAAGAATACATTTTATGGACCACAGATTCTTAGATGATACACCATGTATCTGGAATCAAAGGTTACTTGTATGGCATACCAGGTAACAAAGAACGATGGTTGTGCTTCGTCCTCTCCCAGCTTTACAGTGAACATATGTTGTTTCACCACAAGATGCATTGTCTTCACAATGAAAATAAACAACCAAATCATAACAGAATACAAAATCAAAGAAAGCAAAGTGCAATACGAATTCTTGTAACATTTCAATCCCAAGGAACAATGGCATTGTCAGCTCCATGTAAACAGGACTATTATGGAAAGAAATGCCTATTATAGCGCAATTAAAGAAGAAAAACAGTAAAGTGAGCGAAAGTTTCATAGCCCTCATAGTTTCACTTGTAGCTGAATAGATGAGTAAGGTTTGGGCTATAGCCTATAGAAGTGATAGCAATACCACCATAAAATTTAGAGAGCACCACACTAAAGTTCCAAAGATGGTGAAAGGATACCAAAAAGTCAGAATCAGAAGTTTTCTACCATAACACCATTAACGGAGAAGCATGAAAATACCATTCTGTCCTTTCCTTATAAAATGATAACACTCCATATTTTATAGAAAATCCATAACAGTTTTCTTATGTTATAACCGCTACTTTTATCCAAAAGCCCCCCAAAACCAATTTCCGGTAGTGGAGAGGGAGGGGAGGTATCAGGTTGCAACAACAAAAAATTGCTCACTCACTCTCCAAGCTTGAGCATTTCCGAAATCAAAGAAACCCATCCCTCCCTTCCCCTCTTTCAGGTGCGAGGAGGAAGATGACTTAAGAATACCGCCATACGGCAGTTGTCTTCCGCGCTTGGCCTTCTTCAAATTCTAGTTTGCAAGTGATATTGCACTTTATCTAAAAATTCTAAGCAGCCTCGCTTAGCACTAGGCCACCTGAAGTGTTTTCCTCCATTGTATTCAATTGAAGCTACTGAAGCATTCTTTAGAAATCTTCAGCTGGACAAATAGAGAGAACCTATTATATTAGCAATGAGTGCTCTAGCTCGAATTGATCCCAACAATAACTCATTCATTTCTCTTCCAATAAGAAGTACAAATGGATCAAATAAATTCATGCAATATTCTTAGTGTCTGATAAATTTTCTGACAAATGCTATATATTTTTGTTGATTCTGCATGCTTAAAAGCATTAGTAAATGCACGTGTTGCAAGTAAAATATATTTTTCTGATATTATTGTCAAATAGTTTAAATATTTAAATATATTTGAATTAAAATTTGTTATATATATGTTTACATTTAATTAGAATTTGTTATAGATTTGATTATATTTTAATTATAATTTGTTATGGACATATCTCTACTCTTTATAAAAAGTCTTGAAAAGGCTAGCCGTCTAAGCAGTACGTATATACTCATGTAATTAAAAATTTTAAAAATAAATAAATTTTAACTAATTGTTTAACTACGTAATATTATAACTATAGCCAAACACCTCTTCTAGCTCATGTGGTTAAGGTAGGAGGCACTCTCCTTGGTTGGTTAGGTTTGATTCCCCATGGTATTATTTATAACAAATTTAATTATTTATTTTAACAATTTATTTTACGTAATATTAATTTTTTAATAAATGGTGGAGGATTTACAAACGGCTTAGACTTCAAGCCTCATTATAAGAGTAGAGATGATATGATATATAAATATTCTTAAAGTGGGGTAAGAGAAGAGAGGGAGGAGGGCTGAGTGAGGAGGATGGGGTTAACTAAGGGTGGGGCGGGATGTGGCATGAGTGGGGGTAGCTTCATGTAGGTGTGTGGTATAGGGGGTATGTGGGTGCCACTTCTCTCCAGTCCACCTCCATTGCAGGCTGTCCATTCCATCATTGCTAAAGTCCGTCGTCAATGGAGGTGAGCAGGTTAAGGGTGTGAAAGAGAATGGTTGGAGAAAGAAGATAATAATTGACATTTTTTTTTCTCAGGGGTCAAAATGGTCCGTTATTTGTCACCTTAATGACACATCACCATTAAATGGGACAGATTGTAGTTAACTGCAACTTTCCGAAAGTTATTGGTATCAATATGCCAATAAAAATAGTTCATGGTAGAAACATGCAAAAATGTCAAAGTTGATGGTTATTTAAATGCAAATTAACCTAAGGGATCAAATATAGTGATGTACACTGTCTGGAGTTTCAATTTCAAGTAAATAATATTGTCAACTCCATGTAAATGGGAATATTTCAATATCATTGGAAGAATATAGCACAATTAAAGAAAGAGAGCAGTAAAAGCCACACTCTGTATCTACATAACCTTTCACTTCTATCTGAACAGATGAAAAATGGTTATTCTACAGCTAGGATATCAATACCACTGAACATTGGGCAAACCACAATAATGTTCAAAAGACAGTGAAAGGATACTTAAACAGTTCAAATGACTTAGAACTAAGTACTACTTTGGACACTACAATAAATATTTGGTGTCCGGTTCAAGTGAAGACATCAATGCAATTTATAAAGTAAACTAGTTTCCAAGATTTGCATCAATTTGAGAAGCAAGTCAAAATAAAAGAAGATATCAAATTGACTTTAACTAAATGGATAAACATCTGAAGGGCTTAAAAAAGAAAAGAAAAGAAAAACACATACTATGAATGAAGTCCACAGCTTTACATATATCTCCGAAAGATGGAGCAAAGCAGTAATCTCTTGTCGGTATCACCAAATGCTCAATTCCACATGCCTAGAATAAGAAAAGAGAACTTATGACTAAAGATACCTTACTAGCGTGATAAGAATCAGGAATGAAATTTTACAAGAAATAAGAACTGCAGTAAACAACACAACTTGTTTATAATGTTGAAGCATGATATTTTTGTAGTTATGAGCTGTGATCGCATCATGGAACTGCATCTTTGTTGTGTATGTGTCGTGTTATTGTGTGTATGCCTCGTACTCATACATGTGCCAAACATGACATGGAAACTCCAAAATACACAAGGAGTCTAGGACATGCCAAAAAGCAACAGTCTCCATGTCAATATCATATCATGTGAACCATATATTGTTATTGATCTAGAGTAATTAGAAGAAGAAAAAATTGACATAATAGGTATTTAAATTCAGAAAATGTTTAATCCCGCCTAGACGCTAGCCACAACCCCCCCCCCCCCCCCCCCCCCCACTTCCTTTTCCCAAAAAAATGTGTATAAGCTGTGCAGGTCTTATGAAACTTTTAAGTTGCTTACTCCATTATGGAAGAGTTCTACACTAAAAACATTTGCTTCTACTTCTTACATTGACTGATCAAAGTTTAGAAACTTCTAATCTACTAGGCTTCACAGCTCATGCAGGCAAGATATCATCCTTCGCTTTCTTCCATCTCCTCCCCAATAACCGATGCATACATACAACAGTGCCAAACTTTAAAAAAAAATATCATAGACATGCCATGAGGATATAACAATAACACTTACAATATATAGTGAAGGAGGCACCAATGTCTCGTAAGGTTCATTTAAAGTGATTACACCAGAGACACCAAGTTGCTTTAAGCAAGGAATGTCACTTGGGAATGGGACTGCACCTAGAAGCAAAAACTGGAAGCAAAATGTGTTAGAATAAAATGATTAAAAAAAGGGCCATAACTCTATTGATATAAACATTCTGAAAGGACACTACACTAGTTGCAATACAATATAAAATAAAAATTTAGCCAAATGTAAAGAGAACCGCACAACATTCTCCTAATTTTAGTTCATTTTTAAATATTAATTGCAGAATTACAATTTACACAGTTACACACAATTCTGGATTGACAGAAAACAGTTGCATATGATATGCCCATGCCAATATGGACCTATGTGCAGTTGTTCATGAGAGTTGTTAAATAAGCCACGACTCTCAGTTCAAGTATTACTATAATGTCCCTTTTCTCCTCGTCCATTTTCTACATAAATGGAGAAAATAGTATCCTCTTATTTGGATAGAAATATATTAAATTAAACAAGAAAGAAACTATGTGAGAAATGTAAAGTGTGACTGGCATAAGATGCTTCACCACAATGCAACCAACCAGGGTACCAAGTGAAAATAATAATGGTAGGGGTGTATAATGATAGGTCACATAACAAGCAGCCAGCATTTTCAACCGAGAAAGGAACCATGTGTCTAAAAGCAAAAGGCAGAGTCAAGAATATCCCAGAATTGAGGTGCTGCAGTTCCTAGTCTCAACTTGGATGATGATTCCAAATACGACCTATTTTCTAACAAGCCACTTTAAACATATTACCAACTTCTGCAAGTCTTTAGAGCAAGAAAGCGTCAGCTAGAAGGAATCACAATACAATAGAGTTCAATCTCCTGCGCACAAGATACAAGACCACTACCTTATACATTACCCTCTTCTTAAGGCAGTCAAATTTTGTTCCTATCTAAAATAGTCATACAGAGACCGGCTTAGCAAGTTTTAGAAACAGAAAACAATTTTATTGGATTTTCCCTAAAGTTTAGGGTTCCCGATTTTTCTATGTTGACTTCCTAATTTGCTACCAAATCCAGTAGTTCTCTCTTTTTTACCCTACTATTTTTGTAGAAGATATTCACTGCATCTTATAGCATTTATTCGTGCTTCTATGTTAGGTCAAAATAAATGTGACCATTGCATATGGTCCATAATATAGAGGTAAGGTTTCTGATGACCCCAATTTTTGTGATGATAATAGTTTGCACTACTCACTATTGTTTAAATTAATGCCAAGATAGAACATTACAAATCATGTTTGAAACAGTCAAGCACATGTAATACTGTACCCCGAAAATGTGCAGAACCACATTAGAAACATCCAACACTTGTCAGAGGCTTAGCTGGGTGCACTGTTCAGTCAATATCTGCATTCATACTGCTTCAAACCGCAATGTTCAAAATTAAACGACAGTGCACTTTGTAAATATTCAAGCCATCGCCCATTATGCAATATGAAGAGTTACCATGCCATATACAAGCAAACAATTCATAAATATATATACGCATCACAGTATCTAATGTACCTGAACTGTTGCATATTGTAGTGACTCATAAATATCATTGGATTTATAAAAAAACATAACAATAAACAAAATATTAAGGGTGTTCTAATGCCACCAGATGACGAGAATCCATCTTATGCTGGGTCTAGGCCCTCTAGGGAGGCTCAAAATGTCTGCACTCTTAGTCTCTTATCCCCAAATATATGGAGAGGTTTCTGCAGCTAGAAACTATATCCTCTAGGATGCAAGCAACAAGCCTTATAGCCATGCTAGGTGAAGCCATCAACAACAAAAATTATAACACCAAAATGGAATGTAAGATACCAGTTTCTGAGAAGTTAATTATTTCAAAGCATTTGGTGAATCAACATCTAAAGAACTCACTTTTGAGGATAAGTCACTCTCAAAAGCACACAAATGTGCATTTTACACATATTGTCATCACTGATAAACCTCCAAATTCTTCCTTCTACCATCTTAACTTACCTTCACCCTCACCACCAAATGAATTCCCTACCCACTCCCATCATCTTCATTGCCTAGCCCTTTAACACAATAGAATGTCAAGAAAATGGACCAATTATGGAAGGGACACGAACCAGGATATCCTCGTAGAGGAAAATGGCATTTTGGACTAAATTCTCCAGTTCGAAGGTGCAAATGAATCGAATTTGTTTTCTGTAATGGCCTCTATTATGAACTCCAAAATGAAAGGCGAGCAAAGTAAGTTATCATCATCATCTCCAAGCCTTCCCCCATAAAAATGGGCCAAGTATGAAGCATAAGAAAGCTCAATAAAGGATTTGACAACAAAATTATGACCGGTCTGACATCAACCCTCTATTTTGATGTTATGAGCATGAGAGGGTCATATCATAAAACCTAAGTAGCGAATTGACGGGTAAGAAGACCTACCTTTTGGATATGCAGTTTACGCTCGTGCAACCAAAGAGCAAAGTAAGGTACGAGGTATTCAATAGAAAAACTTCCATCAACAGAATCATCAATGCTCCATTTGTGCACTTCCAGCAAGTAAGGAAAGCAAACCTATGATAAAGATTTCCAATCGGGTTACCACCAATTGATTGGATGTGTTTGAAAGCCTCGAGATAAATAGATTCTTGCATGAAAAAATTGACGGAAACACGTCACTCATTATCATAAACCGTAGTTTCCTCACGTATCGACCGACCTTTAAAAACCTCTACCATACCTAAAATCAGTCTTTTTCCAAATTATAAAATCCAAATAACAATCTAGGAATCTGTGTCACTCTAAAACTTGGTTCATTGTCTTGTCAAGACGTATCGGACGCAACACATACACTAGAAAATATACTAGGGCACAAAAATTCAATATAATGTACGTGTTGACGTGCTCTAATCATGTCATATTCTTGTCCGTCCAACATATATAACAATCCAATTATTCTAACTAATCAACAAAAAAGAAATTGAAGCAAAATAAATAACCTGATCATCTAGATCCCACAAGCAGAACTCCGCATGAATTTTGTTCCTCGCGACATTATAGTGCAGGCTCGAATAGAAAAGCAACCAAGCGCCACCACCAACTGTTACCCTCTTCGCGTCAGGAAAACCTAATTTCTCGGCCGAGACCCACTCCCCCCCGGTTCACGAACCTCGTTCCTTCAATTCCTTGGTATACATCCCTAATTCGCCTATTTTTTGTCGATTCGATCCAAGAATTGTGAAGTTTAGGGGAAGAAAATTCACATGGAGAGGTGAATTTGAGGTGAATCAAGAAACCCCAGATTTTGGGGATAGAGAGAGTTGAAGGGTGAGAGAGAAAAAGTAGGATAATTTCAGGAGTTTGAGCTATGAATCACTTGCTTGGTGTGGATGGGGATCATGGGAAGAAGCAAGCTCGAAGAGTTTCTATTTTTTATTGTTTGTTTGCCACTTTAATCTTCTTACAATAAAGTCGAGAAAGAGAGAAATGGAAAGGACCTTCCCAACAACCGCCACACGCACTAACCGTCACAAATAAGGGTTTTCTAGTGGAGTTTTTGCTTATATAGTATTTATTTAAAGTTTAGGGTTACCATTTTCAATTTCAACTTCCTATTGCTACCAAATGCATAGTTCTCTCATTTTACCAATTTTTTTGTAATGTGTATTCATTGCTTCTATAGTATTTATATTGCTTCTATGTTAGGTCAAAAAATATGACACCATTGCATATGGTCAACACTAGAGCAAGGATTCTGATAGCCCAAATTTTTGTGATGATAATAGTTGCACTACTTAATGTCTAAATTAATGCCAAGATAGAACATTTCAGATCATGTCAGAAACAATAAAGCATGTTATACCAAAGTAGTCAAAAGGCGCAAGGCACACTTGAGGCGCAAAGGGTCCATATCGTCCAAAGTGCAAGGCGCACATGAGGCGCACGTCCGAACGAAGAGATGCACAGATATAAAAGATAATAAAGATATACATAAATAAATAAATTAGTAACATAAGAAATAAAATAAAATAAAATAACATATTAAAACCACCAAAAATATGTTAAAACATAACCAAGTGAACTAGCAAAGCAACAGTAGCAGCAGTCAACAGAACTAAAAAGAATTTGTTTTCTCTAATAAGACGTAACAAAAAATATAACCAAGTGAACTAGCAGAGTAACAGTAGTAGTCAACAGAACTAACAAAAATTTGTGTTCTCTAACAAAAAGTAACAAAAGAAAGGAACACAAATTGTAAATAAAGAGAAAATACATAAGGTGCATCTAGACGCACATTTACTTGTCGGCGCCTTGTTGTGAGGCGCATATGGAGAAAGGTGCATCGCCTAGTGAGGTATGATTCGCAACTAGTACGTCTTGCTGCGAGGCGCACATTTGACTACCATGTTTTATACTGCTTCGAATACTATAGTGTCGTGGATTGGTGCACAACGACACAATAAGCATCTAACACTAATCAGAGATGCTTAGTTGGATGCATTGTTCAGTCAGCATCTCCATTCATACTGCTTCAAACCACGATTTTTAAACCTACACAACAAGCACTAAGAAGATATTATTCAAGCCATACCCCATTATGTTATATATGATAACATACCATGCCATATACAAGCAAACAATTACCTAGATATGTACTTAACATAATATCTAATGTAACTAAATTGTTTTAGAGAATCATTGTAATGACTCATACGCATGCGACATATGATAACAGAACTAACAAGATTTGTGTGCTCTAACAAGAAGTAACAAAATGAAAGAAACACAAATTGTAATTAAAGAGCAAATACATAAGGCGCATCTAAACACGCCTATACTTGTTGGCACCTTACTGTGAGGCACGCATCGCCTAGTGAGGTGTGAGACGCAGCTAGTGCGTCTTGCTGCGAGGCGCGCATCGCCTAGTGAGGTGTGAGGTACAGCTAGTGCGTCTGGCTGCGAGGCGCACATTTTACTACCATGTGTTATACTGTTCTGAATACTACAGTGTCGTGGATTGGTGCACAAAAGCACAATAAGCATCGAACACTAATCAGAGATGCTTAGTTGGATGCACTTTTCAGTCAACATCTCCATTCATACTACTTCAAACCACGATTTTCAAACCTACACAACAGTGCACTTTGAAGATATTATTCAAGCCATACCCATTATGTGATATATGATAACATACCATGCCATATACAAGCAAACAATTACATAGATATATATGTACTTGACATAATATCTAATGTAACTATATTGTTTCAGAGAATCATTGTAGTGACTCATACGCAACATATGATAACAGAACTAATAAGAATTTGTGTTATCTAACAAAAAATAACAAAATGAAAGAAACACAAATTGTAAATAAAGTGCAAATACATAAGGAGTATCTAGACGAGCCTTTACTTGTTGGCGCCTTGCTGTGAGACGCGCATCGCCTAGTGAGGTGTTAGGCTCAGCTCATGCGTCTTGCTGCGAGACGCACATTTGACTACCATGTGTTATACTGCTCCGAATACGAAATACTACAGTGTCGTGGATTGGTGCACAACGGCACAATAAGAATCGAACACTAATCAAAGATGCTTAGTTGGATGCACTGTTTAGTCAACATCTCCATTCATACTACTTCAAACCACGATTTTCAATCCTAAACAACAGTGCACTTTGAAGATATTATTCAAGCAATACCCCCATTAAGCGATATATGATAACATATAATGCCATATACAAGCAAACAATTACATAAATATATGTACTTAACATAATATCTAATGTAACTAAACTGTTTCAGAGAATCATTGTAGTGACTCATACACATTTTTAGATATGAAAACCATAAATTTAAGAAGAAAAATCAATTAAGGGTGTTCCAAGGTATGGGGAGGCGGAAGTTGTCTGCAAGTTTACCCCCATACATAATGGAGAGGTTGTTCCTGCCACTAGAGGTGAGCATTATTCGGTTTTGGACCAAAAACTGAACTGAACCGAACCGAATAAGAGATTCGGTTTCGGTTTTGAAAATACTAAAATTTCTTATTCGGTTTCAGTTTTGCGTTTCTGTTCAAAACCGAAAATCTAATAAGATTTATCAATTATGTAAATACCCTAATTCTATGCATATTTTGTAATTAAAAATATTTTTTAAATCAAAAATTCTATGTATATAATTTGAAGTCCAACTTTAGACACAACTTTGAAATACAACAAATTTGTGTATAAAATTATAACTTTTAATATAATTTAACTACGATTCTAACTTTGGGTCTGATCCATTAAACAATAGCAATAGTCCAACCGAAAAAAACCGAATAACCGAATAGCTTATTCGGTTCGGTTCGGTTAGGTCTCGGTTTTGGCTAATTTCGGTTCGATTTCTGTTTTGGATTTTTAGAATTTTGATTTATTCGGTTTTGACTATTTCGATTCGGTTGAAACCGAATAAACCGAATGCTCACTCCTACCTACCACTAATATTTGCATCATCCAGGATGCAAGCAACAAGCCTTATTCTAACCAAGGTTGTGAAAAGCGCTAGGCGCTAGTCGGACGGGTACCAGCCGCCTAGCGCCTAGCGCGCCTAGGCGGCTGCCTAGATGTAGGCGGTTCAGTATAAAAAAAAACTAATACAAATTGCATAAAATTCCATAAACCCACATAACATGCATAGTCGGGAGTCGAGGGGATTAGGCGGACATCGAACGAACACCATCCGCCTAACACCTAGGTGCCACCTAGGCGGCCGCCTTTTAGAACAATAATTCTAATACCTAAATGGAATGTAAGATACCAATTTTTTAGTAAACTAAGTTAATGATTTCAAGCATTTGGTGGAGCAATATCTCAACTACTCACTTTTTAGGATAAGTCAATCTCAAAAACAGACGTGCTCATTTGTAGACATTTTGTCATCACCGGGGAAACCTCCAAACTCTTCCCTCTACCCTTCGTCCTTGCAACCAACGAACTTATCTACCCACTCCCGTCATCTTCAAAGTTTAAGGATTTATCAGAACAGAATACCAGGAAAATGGACAAATTGTAAATGTGTCACGAACCAGGATATCCTTGTAGAAGGAAAATGGAAATTTGGTCTAAATTCCCCAGTTTGAAGGAGGACCAGCGAATTGAATGTGTTGTTTTCTCGAATGACCTTCACTAGCGAGCAAAGTAAGCTATCAATTGAATCATCAATGCTCCACTTGTGACCTATGGTGAAGATTTTCAATCGGATACCAATTGCTTGGATGTGTTTGATTGAAAGTCTCGAGATGAATCGTTTATTGCAGGAAAAAATTGCCTGTAAACACTTACTGCACTCATTATCATAAATCCCAGTTTCCTCCTCCTTATCGACCTACCCTCATAAATCACCATCCTAAAATCAGCCATTCCCCTAAATTAAAAAGACCTAACTAACAATGTGGCACAGACACGCCAACACGTACAGGATGTGACACACACACTAAAAAAAACACTAGGACAGGCCAAACTCAACGTCGTGACTGTGTCGCCGTGCTCCAATCGTGTCGTATTCTTGTCCATCCAACATAGATAGCAATCCAAATATTCCAACAGTGAGCCCTAAACTCAACGAAAACTAAATCGATCGACGAAAAATAGAAGAAATCAAAGACAAAGAGATCACCTGGTCGACCGGATCCCACCAGCGGAACTCCGTCTGGATCTTGTTCCTCACGACGTTGTACAGGAGGGTCGGATAGAACAGGAGCCGGGCACCGACGCCGACCGCGACCCTCTTCGCGCCGGAAAGCCCTAATAACTCCGCCGAGACCCTCTCCTCCTCCTCCTCGCCGATCACCGGACCCCCTTCGTTCAGTTCCTCGATATGCATCCGGATGCCCTAATTTCCGCCGATCAGATCCGATTCGAAAATTGTGAGATTTGGGGGAGATCAGATCAAGCAACGCTAGATTTCGATATGGTGGAGAATTCCTGGAGTTGAAGCTATGAATCACTTGCTTGGTGTGTGTCGATGGGGATCACGGAGGAAGCAACCCTGACAATTTTTTTTCTCTATTTCTTTATTGGTCGTTTCGCGTCACTTTGTCCTTCTTAATAACAGTGGTTGAGCGAGAATGGTAGAAACGGAAAGGACCTACCGAGCAACCGTCACACCGAGCAACCGTCACGTTAGTTAAAAGATGGGATTGTATGGAGATGGTCTTCGAGACATGGATATTAGAATTTTTTTCTGTAGAGTACTATAGTTTTAATATATTTTTAATATATTTTTCAGAAAGAATAAAAATTTTAAAAATATTGAAAATAGAACACAAATATCCTTGTTAAGAACGTTTGGCATATATTTAAATTTGTTTTCACTGCCAACGTCCTTACTAAGGACGTTTGCTATTTCTTAAGTCCTTAACAAGGGCGTGAGCCATATCCCCCTTAGCAAAGGCGCTTGCTATTTTTTTTAACATTTTTTTACATTTACATAAAAATATTAAAAAAAAAATTACACTTTTTTTTTACATTAACATTTTTTACACGGATTTTTACATGATTTTTTACATTTTTTTTTACACATTTTCCTTGGTAAATGTACAAAGAAAAAAGTGTAAAAAAAAAATAGCAAGCTCCCTTGCTAAGGACGACTTATAATTGAGAAAAAAGGAAAAAAAATAGCAAATGTTTTAAGGACGTTGGCATAAAAAATAAAAAACTAATATAAGCCAAACGTCCTTAGGACATTTGTGTTCTGTTTTCACAATTTTTTGAAACTTTATTTTCTCCGAGGAATATATTAAAACAGTAGTTCTTACGAAAAAAATTCTACATGGACAATGGATGGCAAAAGAAAGTCTACAGTATGGTAGTGCCAGAATTGAAGACACCGTAACACGCACCCATGATGTTCCTAGGAAAAAGAAAAAATGAAGTCTACAGTATGGCAATGCCAGAATTAAAGACACCGCAAATATATATATATATATATATATATATATATGGGTATATGAGCCATGCACATGTGGACCAATAGGAATGGATTCCTACATCCCATGTGCACCTATGTGCAATAGTACACTATATTCCTATTAGTCCACATGTGCATTGGCTCATGTAGGAATATGAGCCTATGACTTATATCCCTATATATATATATATATATATATATATAGAGAGAGAGAGAGAGAGAGAGAGAGAGAGACTCTCCGATTTTGACATTTTTTATATATTATTATTAACACTAAAAGAAAGTTGATGTAATTATTCAAATATTTACTTAGGAGGACTAAAAAAATAGTTGTCTTAATTATTTTATAATTATTACTATATTAATATTATCATATTATTATATATATTATTTTAAGACTTTTTAGGAAGACCAAATGACAACTTCCATAATTATCTTGTTGTTCCTATTAACTTTAATAAAAAAAAATCTAATTAGTATACATATACAAGGGTATATTTGGAAGACAACAAGTTTCATGTGAAGTTGAACTTTTTTCGTTATAAAGTAGTATAGATAGGTTATTAAGGGTGTTGTCAAAAGTTATAGGGGATATCACTTTTAAGTTGTAAAAGTATTAGGGGGCATCACATCATTTATTATGTGACAACCATTTCAAACACCCAAACTCATCTTCTTTTTCCTCTTCGTCTTCCTCTCAGCGACTTCATCTTTCTCTTCCTCTTGCAATCTCTTTCTCTTACAACCGTAATCGAAGATGGCAAGATAAATCTTCCTCTTCTTCTTTCTATCTTAATTTCCATATATATTTTTAAAGTTTTTCCAAAAAAAAAATGAACACAACAATTTTGAGGGTTTTTTCTATTAAATTTTAGATTTCAATTAATGTATGTCAAAATTTTATTTCTTTCAAACATCATTATTAGTGGTTTTGAACATCATTTTTAGGGTTTAGAAGCTTTAGAAATCGACACAGTTGGATTGAGGACGCCGAATCACTGCCAAAATTCTATCAGTCCTAACAAATAAAAAACTGTGATAGCCCTCATAATATTTTTTAAAGATATTTCGGGTGTTAAAAAATAACAAATTTTAAAAAACGGTGATAGCTCCTATAACTTTGTGTCATGCCCTTAGTAATTTCCTATTAATATTTTGGCCATATAATACATTTAGTTTTTAGTTTAATATTTGTTTTAGTTGAAATAATAAACTTCTAGGACTTTACGAGGTGTAATAATTTGTTACTATGTTCTTGTATGTCTATGTAATAACTGATGGTGAGCTTGATTTTCTATTAATAATATTTTGGTTGAACTCTAGCTTGGGTGCTCTGTATCACAGCTAGAACTCCTATTAATATTTTGGTTGAACAATATTTGTAATGTTCACTGGCTCTCCCATAGGCATTTTTCACGACACCCTACTCACATCTTTTTCTTCTTATACTACTGTCACGTCCCAGTCCCAAAATATATGGGATCAGACACGTGTCAATGGCCAATTGGTACGACTCCATATGGCTTTTCAATTTAATGGACCCGACCAAGTGCACTTACGCTGTCCACGGTCAAGTGATCAAGCTAAATATCTATTTCTAATATCCAACAACTAAACTAAATCTCAATCTATGGTAAATAAATCTCAAGAAGGAACGATACGCATCATTAGTCTACAGCCCAGTAATACATCCGTTCGAATAGACCAAGAGAATAATATAGGCATATAAACACTAGGCTATAAAAGCAGAATCAAAATGGAAAGTAGTACATAACTTTAATAGATAAAAGATATAATGATACTTGCAAAGATGTCCAATATTCCACTAGATCAAGTATCACACAACCTGCTCAAATATCCTTGAAGGAAATCAGGTCCTCAGAGGGACGTAATAAGATACAAAAGTAAATGCCATAATGTAAATACTGGATAAAGTAAACCAGGATGAACTATCCTTCTAAGTGAATGCAATTTGAGGACAACCTTGGTACATATTGGTAGGTATAGGTATAGCTATATGTATAACGTCCATATCGCTCCGAAGAACGCAAAATCTGCATATATAACGTCTGTACTGCATATATAATAAGGTCTATATCGCTCCGAAAAACACAGAATCTGCATAAAGGGGGTCATTAGTTTCGTACTTCCGCTGGACAACACGGGTACCAATGTGTGTGTATCATACGACTGCTAGTGGTCCATCCCGCCCGATACAAATTGTTATGTTCCAGTCCCAAAATACGTAGGACCATGTATACGTACACATGTCAGCTGTATGAACAAGTATAGAAACCGAATTTAATGGATATCACAGATAGGTAATAATCTAGTCACATCCACAAATATCACCGAATAGAAAACTGAATGAATAGATAAAGTCTCAGAATCCACTACAAAATAAATTCTAGTGGAGAACAATCCATAAAATATAAGTATGAAAGAATACTGAAAAAAATACAACTAGACAATAACGAAATAGTCCAAGTGCCAGCTAACTAGATAAGGACACCCAAGTCATTAAGCAACTATCATCCATAACGCTCAAGAAAACTCATGTGGCTCTACCTCAAGGTCCTCGTCAGCAAAATCTCTAACTCCGTAGTCCGTAGGGTACAAGTGCTCGCTTAGGTCTGAAAAATGTGCCAGGTCCTCAGAGGGACATAACAAGTACACAAGAAATCGACATACATAAAAGTAAAACAGTAAACAATAAATAGGGTAACTAAACCATCTATGGATATGCACTCGTGACATCTCTAGTGGCACATGAGGGGGAAGAAATAGAAGAACCAGTCATCCTACCAGGCGTTCAACATAACTTAGGGGTATACCATTTACACAGTAAAAAATAGAAATCTCATACGCTCACTAGTAGATTCTTCCATCCCAATGTGTTATCCGAACCATATACGCGGTGCAGACATAATGCAATAACGTCAATAAAATTTACACCAATTAGACCATTTACACAGTAAAAAACAAAAAAAATGAAGTCTACAGTATGGTAGTACCAGAAGAGAAACACACGTAGATTTTCTTATCTTGTAAGTTTGTCCCGTAAGTTGTTCCCATAGAAGAAGTTATCTCTCTCTCTCTCTCTCTCTCTCTCTCTCTCTCTATATATATATATATATATATATATATATATATATATATATATGTAAGGGATTAGCTACTTACCAATTTAATGACTTTGGCACTGGACGTTCCCAAATTAAATGGGTACTATCGGGTCGGATGAATTAGAGAATAGACAGGCATTTGTTATGTTGGCATTCCAGCCTTCCTTCTCCTTTCAGGACCCATCCGAAAGAGAATCCAGTATCTCTTGGCCCTAAATATCTGGTGAACAAGGTTCAGTTCTCTACGTCTCCCTTCTGAATTGTGTGAAAGAAGGTTTGACGAATTATGTGAAGGAAGGTGGTGTGAAAGAAGGTTTGACGAATTGTGTGAACGAACATCACTCGCTACCAAAAGGCGCCAAATTAGTATATTAGGATATTTTGAGTATATATATATATATATATATATATATATATATACCATTTTTGCATCCTCCAAGCATCCCCCTACCGTTGGATGGTGCTTTAAGTCATCTAATCTTAACCATTGATATATATATATATATATATATATATATATATATATATATATATATATATATATATATATATATATATATATATATATATATATATAGGAAGTCAGGAAGAGAATTATCTTTACCTCTAATAAATTCTATATCAAAATCAAATATAGCTAACTCTGTTTACCATCGAGCAAATATTTGTGTAGATGCTAAATTTTTAATATCCTTTTTTAAAATTGTTTTAGCAGCTACAGTCTATTCGTAGCAAGAACTTTTGGTTCAAAAGATCATCTTGAAATTTATGAACATATTGAATAATAGAAATAATTGTTTTAATTGTTGAATAATTAAGCTGAGCACTATTCTATTTTCAAGAATGAAATCTGACAATAGCTTCATTTTTATTGTCAGGATTTTTCTGCTTCAATATGCCACCATAACCGATATTACTGGCATCTGTTTCTACTATTTTAAATCACTCGGCATTGGCTAAGTGTAAGCAAGGTAGTTTTTTAACTCTTTGCTTAATAATTTGAACTGCTTTTGTGTGAGCATCACTCCAAAGAGCAGGACCATTTCTCAATCTTTGATACAAGATTTTTGTGTCCTTAAATATATTTTGATAAAAATCGGATACATAATTTAATGCACCTAAGAATCTTTGTAACAGTTTATTATCAGTTATCATATCTGGGAATCTAGAAGCAAATTCTATACTTCTATCAATTGGAATAATTGTGTTATTCACAATTTCGTGTCTTATAAATCTTATTTCCTGTTGAAATAGTTTTATTTTAGGAACAGAAATAACCAAACCATTTTTGATTACCAAGTGTTTGAATATATTCAAATGCTTGAAGTGCTCTTCAATTGT
>JAYESA010000011.1:31538641-31573641 GCA_036927795.1 Iris macrosiphon
ATTGGAACCGGACCCACAGGCAAGTGTACCTTGCCAAACCCTGCAGCTTGCTAATTATTTTCTGGACTTAATTATGCATTAGTGGGCAAGTAAAGCTTGCCAAGTCCCAGTAATTCTTGACATAGTATTTTATTTGATTCTTGTGGAATTAAATGTAAACTTGTTTTAACTGCTTAACCTAGGAAACGGGTGACGTGCTTAGTGTCCGATCATAGTCGGGTGCCAACTCCGTACGCGGGGTTGTGTAACGTCAAATAGACATGGATATCGAGACCCGATAATTCTCGTACTTGTCCTATCAAGTACACCAGAACCCAGGACACTTGACACTATTTCATGAGACAGAGTCTTCTTGAGACATTCAAGGTGATTCTGTATAGGATGCATGTTTTATGACATAGACTTTACATTCTTAGACATTTGATTCATAGCTATCAGACTCGCTGCATTAGTTATAATCGTGCGTGACATGGACATGAGGCATCGTGGACATGAGACGTGGGATTACATTGGGTGGAGAGAGACACACAGACTACAGGCTGATATTATATATATAAAATATAGTATATAACATAGTGTAGTTCATAGTTATTGCCGCTACCGGCTCCCCGACACAGAGCTTGTAGTGGCTTCAGCCTGAGTTCTAGTGCTGCTCTCATATTGTATATCACTTAGCTGGTTATATAGTTTACCCTGTTGTTTCATTTATCGCTGCACTCCATATATTTTGGCTTATATTTTCTGTACCTTGTTATGTCCCCTGAGGACCTGGAATGGACTGTCCCCAGGTATAGCTGAAGAGAACTACCCCGAGGTGTACGGTACAAGAGCACTCCTTGGAGCAGAACCAGGAACAGATGACGAGATAGTGGCAGAAGACTTCTCCTGAGTACCGGCTTTATTTGCTCAGTATTTCTATTTTCTGTTGATTTAATTCCTGTCTATTTCTTTTAATGTAACAGACTAATTCTCGGATTATTTCCCGAGATAAGTTTATTTGATATTGCTCATTTATTTCTATTGCATTATTTCTGGCATTACTCTGCGTTATTCTATGGATGAGACTAGAAATACCTGAGACTTGTAATATTTTACTGCTAGACTACAGCTTAAGCATGCCCTGATGGATCCATTAAATTGGGTTGTCCATCGGTGCGTGCTGCTGGCCATTGCCACGTGTCCAGTCCCTCGGCATTTTGGGACTGGGGCGTGACATGGTTTTTGTGGTGGCCCATGCAGGTCTACGACTAAATTGTTCGGTTTCAACTTAGGGACCGAACATGCCTGCAATAAAGAATAGGATAGGTTTTTAGGATCTCATCCACTTGCTTGAATCATTTTTGATATCTGTATCGTATTTGAACTAATTTTGACTTGCATCTTGCCTTGATTCCTGTGCGCCTCTTATTGGTTATTTTGGATACAGGGAAATGGACCCACAAGAATGCACCGAGACTCCCGCCGGAACACCACAAGCTACAGGTGTCACCTATGACGACGAAGTGACACCAGTCGGAGGAGTTCCCTCAACTCAACAAAGCCAGCAGGCAGGTCAACCTACCTCCCGATTCCGACGCGATGACATTCCACCTCCGCCGCAGTTCGTTCCACCAACGCCCGTACTCCCACAAGGACAGCCAATTGACGGGCAACAGATATTCTAAATGATCTACGCGATGATGCAAGCTCAGCAACAAGTCCAACACGAGGCTCAGCGTCGCGAAGCTAACTTCTGGAGGGACAGCATCGTAACTGCACTGGAGCAGGCCAACCTACCAGCTCGACGGCCTTCGACGGGCTCTATCACTGACTTCCGTCAACTGAAGCCCCGTACTTTCTCCGGCAAGGAAGAGCCCACAGAAGTTCATGAATGGCTCACCAATATTCGGCATCAACTGGAAGCAGCTGAGCTTCCACGGGAACGCTGGATGACTGTCGTCCGAATGCAGTTGACAGGCAACGCGCACCACTGGTGGTTGTCTGAGGAGGCACGACTCGGACCAGACTGAGTCACTTGGGAAGAGTTTTCCAGGCTCTTCCAGGAGATGTACATTTCGGCTATCGCACGATCCGAACTGCGGGACAAATTCAATCGCCTCACTCAGGACTCTATGACGGTGGAAGAGTACAACGTAGAATTCATTCGTCTGAGCCGTTTCGCCCCAACCCTGATCTCGACAGAGGAAGAGAAGGCCGAGAAGTTCTTCGACGGACTGAACTTCGAGCTACAGAGACTCATCGGATCCGTCGCACCTACCTCCTACTCAGACGTTCTCGCTGCAGCCCGACGCATGGAACGCGTCACCAGGAGGGAGTCTCACCACAAGCGGCCAATCACCTCAGCACCAGACAGAACATCACCGGAAGAATCTGCAAAGAGATCTCACACGCACCAGCCACCCAGGACAGCTTCGCAGACCCTTCCTACCTGTCACTACTGCGGCAAGATAGGCCATGTCGAGAGGGACTGCAGACGCAAGTTGGGATTGTGCCTGATTTGTGGCACCAATCAACACATAGCCAAGGACTGTCCCCAGCATCGAGATGGAGCACCAAGGGCAAACCAACCAGCTTTGCCAGCACCGAGGCCACCTCTGGCACCTCAAGCAGCACTTCTTCAGCAAGCTCAGCAGCAGCAGAAGAATCTACCTCAAGGACGAGGGCAAGCTTACGCGATGACTTTGGAGGACGCTGATGCGAGTAAGTGATTTGTAGTTATCCGTTTCTAGTCTTGTTGTAGTTCGTGCCTATTGGTTCGTGACCTCAGCCCCAACCTAGTAAAATGCAACTTGTTAACAACAACCTGGTTTTTATAAAAGTGTAGTTCTTTTACTTTAACTAGATTTTCTCTGGAAAGTGTATAACTTTCATTTTTAGGAAAAACGATATTTCCCTAAGTATCTTGTGATTTATTTCGAACGATACTTGCAACTGTGTCATCTTTGTTGACCGGTTATTCTTTGATTGCGAGGACGCAATCCTCTTAAGGGGGGTAGATTGTAAACCCCCTGATTTTTCAAAATTTTTTAAATGTGGATTTTTTACATTTTTCTGGAATTTTCTAGGATTTTTCTGTAATTAAAAACAGGGTTTTAATTATTAAATAATTTTTAATTGATAATAAACAATATTAAAATATTATGAAAATAATATTTTTGGGTGTAAAATAAAAAACTGGACTTAGGGTAATTTTTCTGGAATTTATCGGGCCCCGGACCTATTTTTAAAACACCTAAATTTATTTATTTATTTATTTATTTATTTATTAAATATTTACTGATTATTTATTTATTAATATTATTATTATTAATATTTTTATAAATCGGCCCACTGGACCCGGCCCACCGGGCCCAGCCCCAACCCGGCCCAGCCCTGGCCTAGCGGGTCAGGCGGGTCAACCAGACCCGCTAGCCCACGCCCGCAACCCGCTCACCCACGAACCCCCGCGCGTCCCGGCCGCTCCGCCGCACGTCCCGGCCACGTCTCCGCCCAGGCCGCCCCCGCACGCCCCCACGACCCCCGCAAGCTCCGCCTCCTCCGCCTAGCCAGCCTCCTCCCCATCCTATATAAACCCTAGGCTACCCCTTCTCTCCGGTCACCCGCCCCTCGCCGCCGTCAGCCCGCCTCCGCCCTAGCAGCGCCGCCGCCACCGCTTCCCAGTCCGCCCGGCGCCTCCGGCTGCCCGCCCGCTCCGCCGTAGCTCCTCCTTCCTCCCCTCCTCCTTCGTCCCAGCCGCAGCACAGCAACAGCGCCTCCGCCTCGCCGTGCCCGCGCCGCCGCCTCCGCGAGCCGCCTCCGGCGAAGCCCCCGACCGCCCGAGCCCCACCGGCCGTCTCCGGCGTGCTCCGGCGAAGCCCCAGCACCGTAAACCCTAACCCTAATTTCCCCCTCCCGCGTGTCGGACACAGGACACGTGTCCTGTGTCGTGTCGGACACGATTTTGCCCCAATTTTCGGGTCCCGTTCAGGTGCGTGTATCTTCTTGCTCGTAGATCAGATTTTGATTCCGTAAATTGCATTGCGAAGCCTGTATGACCCTCTCGGTGCCCGGACAAACCGTTTGGGGCATCGCGTCCTGTGGTGATCGCACACCGCGATCCAAAAACAGGAAAAACCAGACCCTGATTCACCCCGGAACTGGGTACGCCCCGCCAAACGGGACGACTTGGTCGCGTGCGGTCTTCACAGATTCGTGCGCGTCGTCAATACGGACGTGTGTGATTTCGCGGAAGATGATTCAGGTGTGCGTGCACACCGGAATCAACGCGTATCCGCGAACATCGTCCCGTATCCGACTTTTCTGTAATTTACCCTAACTTTGTGTACACACATCGGATCAAGACAAAACTTGCGCCATCAGACTCGTAGCGATACGCTGGTCCTGTGAGCCAAGTTTGGTTCGATTCTGAGAACGTTGACGAAATCGCGTGTCGTGGGCCCCACAGGCCCCGTTCAACGGGCAATTTTGTGATCGGCTCATCGGAATCCAATTCTAGAAGTTCCATTGGGTTCGTATCATCGTTCCTGACCTGTTGACACTAAGTTTGGTGAATTTGGAGACCTTTGACCCGGACACGTTTTTCGGTGCAAAGCGGGCCCACATGTGGACCCCGTTTTGACCCGAAACTGCCGTTTTTGCCCTTGTCTCCAAATTGGACCCAAGGACAGGCATTTCTAGCTGATTGATATTTTCTGGATCTGATGGTGATGTTTGTTTCAGCAACCGGAGTACCGCCTGCCAATCCAGCTGAAGTCAGAGCCGCAATTGGAACCGGACCCACAGGCAAGTGTACCTTGCCAAACCCTGCAGCTTGCTAATTATTTTCTGGACTTAATTATGCATTAGTGGGCAAGTAAAGCTTGCCAAGTCCCAGTAATTCTTGACATAGTATTTTACTTGATTCTTGTGGAATTAAATGTAAACTTAAGTTTTAACTGCTTAACCTAGGAAACGGGTGACGTGCTTAGTGTCCGATCATAGTCGGGTGCCAACTCCGTACGCGGGGTTGTGTAACATCACATAGACATGGATATCGAGACCCGATAATTCTCGTACTTGTCCTATCAAGTACACCAGAACCCAGGACACTTGACACTATTTCATGAGACAGAGTCTTCTTGAGACATTCAAGGTGATTCTGTATAGGATGCATATTTTATGACATAGACTTTACATTCTTAGACATTTGATTCATAGCTATCAGACTCGCTGCATTAGTTATAATCGTGCGTGACATGGACATGAGGTATCGTGGACATGAGACGTGGGATTACATTGGGTGGGGAGAGACACACAGACTACAGGCTGATATTATATATATAAAACATAGTATATAACATAGTATAGTTCATAGTTATTGCCGCTACCGGCTCCCCGACACAGAGCTTGTAGTGGCTTCAGCCTGAGTTCTAGTGCTGCTCTCATATTGCATATCACTTAGCTGGTTATATAGTTTACCCTATTGTTTCATTTATCGCTGCACTCCATATATTTTGGCTTGTATTTTCTTTACCTTGTTATGTCCCCTGAGGACCTGGAATGGACTATGTCCCCAGGTATAGCTGAAGAGAACTACCCCGAGGTGTACGGTACAGGAGCACTCCTTGGAGCAGAACCAGGAACAGAGGACGAGATAGTGGCAGAAGACTTCTCCTGAGTACCGGCTTCATTTGCTCAGTATTTCTATTTTCTGTTGATTTAATTCATGTCTATTTCTTTTAATGTAACAGACTAATTCTCGGATTATTTCCCGAGATAAGTTTATTTGATATTGCTCATTTATTTTCATTGTATTATTTCTGGCATTACTCTGCGTTATTCTGTGGATGAGATTAGAAATACCTGAGACTTGTAACATTTTACTGCTAGACTACAGCTTAAGCATGCCCTGATGGATCCATTAAATTGGGTTATCCATCGGTGCGTGCTGCTGGCCATTACCACGTGTCCAGTCCCACGGCATTTTGGGACTGGGGCGTGACAATATATATATATATATATATATATATATATATATATATATATATATATATATATATATATATATATATATATAAGTTGGTGGAGACATTATATCATTCGCTACCTTCACACAAGCTGAAGTACGGTAGGGGCAAAGAAAATTTTCGGTGGAGCGATAAAATGTGTATATATATATATATATATATATATATATATATATATATATATATATATATATATATATATATATATTACTCCAAATATTCTAATTTACCAATTTGGAGCTTTTTGGTAGCGAATGATGTTCCTTCACACAATTCGTCAAACCTTCTTTCACACCACCATCCTTCACACAATTCTTCAAACATTCTTTAACACAATTTTAGTATTCTCCACACATTTCGGAAGGGAGACAGTGTAAATCCCCTGAATTTTCAAAATTTTAAAAACTGGATTTTTTATAATTTTCTGGAATTTTTTGGGATTTTTCTGTAATTTAAAAACAAGGTTTTAATTATTCAATGATTTTTAATTGATATTAAACAGTATTAAAATATTATGAAAATAATATTTTTGGATGTAAAATGAAAAACTGGACTTAGGACAATTTTTCTGGAATTTATTGGGCCTCGGACCTATTTTTAAAGGCCTAAAAACTATTTTTCTAAATTATTTATTAATTAAATATTTTTATTAATTACTATTATATTTTTATTTTTATTTTTAGCTTGGGCCCGGCCCGGCCCAGTGGGCCGAGCCCATGGAACTCAGCCCAGCCCAGCCTCACCCTTAGCGGGTCGGGCGGGTCCGCTCACCCGGAGCCCGCCGCCCGACCCGACCCGCTCCATCACCCGCCCCTGTCACCCACGACCCACCGATAATCCCGCCGCCGCCTCCGCCGGAGGGGTCACCCCCACGTCGCCTCCCTCTCCGACCTCTCCGCCATGACGCCCCGGTCTCAGCCCTCCCACAGCCCCTATTTATATCCTCCTCCTCCGCCCTCTCTTTCCCCCAAACCCTAACCCTAACCACCCGATCTCCGGCGAGCCCCTCGACCCGCTGACCCCCCTGCGCCGACCTTCTCCGCCGAGCCCGGCCTCCCACTCCTTTCCTCCGCCATCCTCACCAACTCCACGCCGCCGAGACCAGCACCCCCTCTCCTCTTCCTCGAACCCGTCCAGCCGTCCAGCGCCGACTCCGGCGACTCCGGTCAGAGCCGCCCCGGCCAGCAGTGCTTCGAGCCTCCCCGAGCAGCGTCGACCCTCCGCCGACCTCGGCCAGCTGCCGGACACGGTCCCAGCAGGACACGGGCAGTGGACACGGCCCTTCGTGTCGGACACAGTGTCAATTTGACACCAGGACACGAAAAACTCCCGTTTCGTGAAGCTCTGTTCAGGTACTTCTAATTTCCTCCTCGTAGCTCGGAATTCGATTCCGTAAATTTTTACGCGAAGCCTGTATGACCCTCTCGGTGCCCGGATAAACCGCTCGGGGCATCGCGTCCTGTGGTGATCGTACACCGCGATCCAAAAACAGGAAAAACCAGACCCTGTTTCACCCCGGAACTGAGTACGCCCCGCCAAACGGGACGACTTGGTCGTGCGCGGTCTTCACAGATACGTGCGCCTCGTCGATACGGATGTGTGGGATTTCACGGAAGCTGATTCGGGTGTGCGTGCACACCGGAATCAACGCGTATCCGCGGACATCGTCCCGTATCCGTACTTTCTGGAATGTGCCCTAACTTTGTGTACACACGTCGGATCGAGACGAAACTTGCGCCATCAGACTCGTAGCGATACGCTGGTCCTGTGGGTCAAGTTTGGTTCGATTCTGAGAACGTTGACGAAATCGCGTGTCGTGGGCCCCACAGGCCCCGCTCGACGGGCGATTTTGTAAACGGCTCATCGAAATTCAATTCTGAAAGTTCCGTTGGGTTCGTATCAGCGTTTCTGACCTGTTGACACTAAGTTTGGTGAATTTGGAGACCGTTGACCCGGACGCATTTTTCGGTGTAAAGCGGGCCCACCGATGGACCCCGTTTTGACCCGAAACTGCCGTTTTTGCCCTTGTCTCCAAATTGGGCCCAAGGACAGGCGTTCCTAGCTGATTGATATTTTCTAGATCTGATGGTGATATTTGTTTCAGCAACCGGAGTACCGCCCGCAATTTCCGCCGAAGTCAGAACCGCGAACATAGCCGGAACCACAGGCAAGTGTACCTCGCCAAAACTTGCAGCTTGCTACATATTTCCTAGACTTGGTTATACATCAGTGGGCAAGTAAAGCCTGCCAATTCTTAGACATTTCTGATTATAGTATTTTACTTGATTTTCTGGTAGTTTCTTATGTAACTTGTTTAACTGCTCAACCCAGGACACCTGACACTACTCATGTGACGGAATTGCCTGAGATATACCTGGTGATTCCGTATAGGTTACATATTCATGACATTTACAGTTTACATTCTTAGATTCTATCCTGACTCATTGCATTAGTTAAATCTTGCGTGACTTGTACCTGATATTCTGGAACTGTGACGTGAGATTACATGGGATGGGGAGAGTATAATCATATCAAGGCTGAATATAATATAATATAATTACTATTATCTGGCAGTGCCTTAGACTCTGATACAGAGCTTTGGTTCCTTACTGGCTCTTCGAGAAAATACTGCTTTGGTTTCTTCGACACTGATCCTGTAGTAGTCAGCCTGAGTATGACTAAAACTCTCACTTGCATATCACTAGCTGGTTTACATATTTACCCTGCTATTTTATTATTGCTGCTCTACATATGTTTTGGCTTGTATTTTCTGTACCTTGTTATGTCCCCTGAGGACCTGGAATGGACTATGTCCCCAGGTGTAGCCGCAGAGAACTACCCCGAGGTGTACGGTACAGGAGCACTCCTTGGAGCAGAACCCGGAATCGAGGACGAGATAGTTGCAGAAGACTTCTCCTGAGCACCGGCTTCAGCTACACAGTATTTCCTTTTCAGTATTTTATTTCCAGTCTATGTTTCCTTAAATGTAACAGAATAATTCTCGGATTTGTTTCCCGAGACAACCTTATTTAGTATTGCATATTTAATTCTATTTGCATTATTTTCGTCATTAATCTGTGTTATTCTGTGGATGAGAATAGTAATACCTGAGACTTGTACTTAGTACTGGTAGACTACAGCTTAAGCATGCCCTAATGGATCCATTAAATTGGGTTGTCCATCGGTGCGTGCTGCTGGCCATTGCTCACGTGCTCAGTCCCTCGTCATTTTTGGGACTGGGGCGTGACATGGTTTTTGTGGTGGCCCATGCAGGTCTACGACTAAAGTGTTCGGTTTCAACTTAGGGACCGAACAGGCCTGCAATAAGATAGGATAAGTTTTTAGGATCTCATCCACTTGCTTGAATCGTTTTTGATATCTGTATCGTATTCGAACTAACTTGAACTTGCATCTTGCCTTGTTTCCTGTGCGCCTCTTATTGGGTATTTTGGATACAGGGAAATGGACCCACAAGAATGCAACGAGACTCCCGTCGGAACACCCCAAGCTACAGGTGTCACCTATGATAACGAAGTGACACCAGTCGGAGGAGTTCCACCAACTCAACAGAGCCAGCAGGCAGGTCAACCTACCTCCCGATTCCGGTGCGACGACATCCCACCTCCGCCGCAGTTCGTCCCACCAATGCCCGTGTTCCCACCAGGACAGCCGATCGACGGGCAGCAAATATTTCAAATGATCTACGCGATGATGCAAGCACAGCAACAAGTCCAACACGAGGCTCAGCATCGTGAAGCTAATTTCTTGAGGGACAGCATTGTAACTGCACTGGAGCAGGCCAACCTACCAGCTCGACGGCCAACTACAGGCTCAATCACTGACTTCCGCCAACTGAAGCCCCGCACTTTCTCCGGCAAGGAAGAGCCCACAGAAGTTCATGAGTGGCTTACCAACATTCGGCATCAACTTGAAGCAGCTGAACTTCCACGGGAACGCTGGATGACAGCCGTCAGAATGCAATTGACGGACAACGCTCATCACTGGTGGCTATCTGAGGAGACGCGACTCGGACCAGACCGAGTCACCTGGGAGGAGTTCTCTAGACTCTTCCAGGAGATGTACATTCCTGCCATCGCTCGATCAGAACTGCGGGACAAATTCAATCGCCTCACTCAGGACTCCATGACTGTGGAAGAGTACAACGCAGAATTCATTCGTCTGAGCCGCTTCGCCCCCACCCTGATCCCGACTGAGGAAGAGAAGGCCGAGAAATTTTTCGACGGACTGAACATTGAGCTGCAGAAACTAATTGGGTCCGTCGCACCAACATCATACTCGGACGTTCTTGCTGCGGCTCGACGCATAAAGCGCGTCACCAAGAGAGAGACCAGACTGAAGCGGCCTTCCCCATCCGCACCAACCAAAGCAGCACAAGAGGAGTCTGCAAAGCGTCAACAAACAAGCTCGCCACCACCAGCTGCACCAAAAGCCTTCTACCTTCCTACCTGTTACCACTGCGGCAAGATAGGCCATGTCGAGAAGGAATGTAGACGTAAACTCGGACTCTGCTTAGGCTGCGGATCCAGGCAGCATACAGTAAGAGACTGCCCTGAGCGAAGAGAAAGAGCACCAAGGGCGAACCAGCAAACTCCACCAGCACCTCGAGCAGCACCCTACCAGCAAGCTCAGCAGCAGCAGAGGAATCTACCTCAAGGACGAGAGCAGGCTTACGCGATGACTGTGCAGGAAGTCGATGCGAGTAAGTGATTTATAGTTTTCTGTTTTAGTCTTGTTTAGTTCGTGCCCGTTGGGTCGTGACCTCAGCCCCAACCTAGTAATTTGCAACTTGTTAAACAACCTGGTTTTTATATAAGTTATAGTTTTAACTAGATTTTCCTGGAAAGTGTAAACTTTCAATTTTTAGGGAAACGGTACTTCCCTAAGTATCTGGTGATGTGTTTTGAAACGATGTTTGCGACCGCGTCATCTCTGTTGACCGGTTATTTTTGATTGCGAGGACGCAATCCTCTTAAGGGGGGTAGATTGTAAACCCCCTGAATTTTCAAAATTTTAAAAACTGGATTTTTCACAATTTTCTGGAATTTTTTAGGATTTTTCTGTAATTTAAAAACAGGGTTTTAATTATTCAATGATTTTTAATTGATATTAAACAGTATTAAAATATTATGAAAATAATATTTTTGGATGTAAAATGAAAAACTGGACTTAGGGCAATTTTTCTGGAATTTATTGGGCCTCGGACCTATTTTTAAAGGCCTAAAAACTATTTTTCTAAATTATTTATTAATTAAATATTTTTATTAATTACTATTATATTTTTATTTTTATTTTTAGCTTGGGCCCGGCCCGGCCCAGTGGGCCGAGGCCATGGAACTCAGCCCAGCCCAGCCTCACCCTTAGCGGGTCGGGCGGGTCCGCTCACTCGGAGCCCGCCGCCCGACCCGACCCGCTCCATCACCCGCCCCTGTCACCCACGACCCGCCGATAATCCCGCCGCCGCCTCCGCCGGAGGGGTCACCCCCACGTCGCCTCCTCCTCCGACCTCTCCGCCACGACGCCCCGGTCTCAGCCCTCCCACAGCCCCTATTTATATCCTCCTCCTCCGCCCTCTCTTCCCCCCAAACCCTAACCCTAACCACCCGATCTCCGGCGAGCCCCTCGACCCGCTGACCCCCCTGCGCCGACCTTCTCCGCCGAGCCCGGCCTCCCACTCCTTTCCTCCGCCATCCTCACCAACTCCACGCCGCCGAGACCAGCACCCCCTCTCCTCTTCCTCGAACCCGTCCAGCCGTCCAGCGCCGACTCCGGCGACTCCGGTCAGAGCCGCCCCGGCCAGCAGTGCCTCGAGCCTCCCCGAGCAGCGTCGACCCTCCGCCGACCTCGGCCAGCTGCCGGACACGGTCCCAGCAGGACACGGGCAGTGGACACGGCCCTTCGTGTCGGACACAGTGTCAATTTGACACCAGGACACGAAAAACCCCCGTTTCGTGAAGCTCTGTTCAGGTACTTCTAATTTCCTCCTCGTAGCTCGGAATTCGATTCCATAAATTTCTACGCGAAGCCTGTATGACCCTCTCGATGCCCGGACAAACCGCTCGGGGCATCGCGTCCTGTGGTGATCGTACACCGCGATCCAAAAACAGGAAAAACCAGACCCTGTTTCACCCCGGAACTGAGTACGTCCCGCCAAACGGGACGACTTGGTCGCGCGCGGTCTTCACAGATACGTGTGCCTCGTCGATACGGATGTGTGGGATTTCACGGAAGCTGATTCGGGTGTGCGTGCACACCGAAATCAACGCGTATCCGCGGACATCGCCCCGTATCCGTACTTTTTGGAACGTGCCCTAACTTTGTGTACACACGTCGGATCGAGACGAAACTTGCGCCATCAGACTCGTAGCGATACGCTGGTCCTGTGGGTCAAGTTTGGTTCGATTCTGAGAACGTTGACAAAATCGCGTGTCGTGGGCCCCACAGGCCCCGCTCGACGGGCGATTTTGTAAACGGCTCATCGGAATTCAATTCTGAAAGTTTCATTGGGTTCGTATCAGCGTTTCTGACCTGTTGACACTAAGTTTGGTGAATTTGGAGACCGTTGACCCGGACGCGTTTTTCGGTGCAAAGCGGGCCCACCGATGGACCCCGTTTTGACCCGAAACTGCCATTTTTGCCCTTGTCTCCAAATTGGGCCCAAGGACAGACGTTTCTAGCTGATTGATATTTTCTGGATCTGATGGTGATGTTTGTTTCAGCAACCGGAGTACCGCCCGCAATTCCCGTCGAAGTCAGAACCGCGAACATAGCCGGAACCACAGGCAAGTGTACCTCGCCAAAACTTGCAGCTTGCTACATATTTCCTGGACTTGGTTATACATCAGTGGGCAAGTAAAGCCTGCCAATTCTTAGACATTTCTGATTATAGTATTTTACTTGATTTTCTGGTAGTTTCTTATGTAACTTGTTTAACTGCTCAACCCAGGACACCTGACACTACTCATGTGACGGAATTGCCTGAGATATACCTGGTGATTCCGTATAGGTTACATATTCATGACATTTACAGTTTACATTCTTAGATTCTATCCTGACTCATTGCATTAGTTAAATCTTGCGTGACTTGTACCTGATATTCTGGAACTGTGACGTGAGATTACATGGGGTGGGGAGAGTATAATCATATCAAGGCTGAATATAATATAATATAATTACTATTATCTGGCAGTGCCTTAGACTCTGATACAGAGCTTTGGTTCCTTACTGGCTCTTCGAGAAAATACTGCTATGGTTTCTTCGACACTGATCCTGTAGTAGTCAGCCTGAGTATGACTAAAACTCTCACTTGCATATCACTAGCTGGTTTACATATTTACCCTGCTATTTCATTATTGCTGCTCTGCATATGTTTTGGCTTGTATTTTCTGTACCTTGTTATGTCCCCTGAGGACCTGGAATGGACTATGTCCCCAGGTGTAGCCGCAGAGAACTACCCCGAGGTGTACGGTACAGGAGCACTCCTTGGAGCAGAACCCGGAACCGAGGACGAGATAGTTGCAGAAGACTTCTCCTGAGCACCGGCTTCAGCTACACAGTATTTCCTTTTCATTATTTTATTTTTAGTCTATGTTTTCTTAAATGTAACAGAATAATTCTCGGATTTGTTTCCCGAGACAACCTTATTTAGTATTGCATATTTAATTCTACTTGCATTATTTCCGTCATTAATCTGTGTTATTCTGTGGATGAGAATAGTAATACCTGAGACTTGTACTTAGTACTGGTATACTACAGCTTAAGCATGCCCTGATGGATCCATTAAATTAGGTTGTCCATCGGTGCGTGCTGCTGGCCATTGCTCACGTGCTCAGTCCCTCGTCATTTTTGGGACTGGGGCGTGACAGACAGAGAGAATTTAACTTTGTTCACCAGATATTCACGACGAAGAGGTACTGGATTCTATTTCAGATAGATCCTAGAAAGAGAAGGAAGGCTGGAATGCCAACACAACGGACGTCTGTCTATTCTCTAATTCACCCGACCCTATAGTAGCAATTTAATTTGGAAATGTTTAGTGCCAAAGTCACTGAATGGGTAAGTCACCAATATATATATATATATATAGTCACTGAATGGGTAAGTCACCAATATATGTATATATATGTGTGTGTGTGTGTGTGTGTGTGTGTGTGTGTGTGTGTGTGTGTGTGTGTGTAACACCTCAACGAACACCTCTGTTGTTAGTGAGCAAAAAACACATTTGTTGTCGATTTTTGGGTATCTTATGTTGCATATCAATATTACAAATGACCTTCCCCTTAAGTTTACTAAGAAATAAGATGAGTTGACAATAATTTTCTGTCATTTTAAAATGACTGACAAAAAAGAAAATAGTAGCAACACTAAAAATGTAATATTTAGGATAAAAAATAACTCAAAATAAAGTCTCGTCGGAGGCCCCTCTCGTCTCTTCATGACTTGTATCGTGCGAGTCGCTCGACACAATACATCTATACTACCGTACGTACATATTTGGTTGGTGCCCTTTTTGTGTGCAGAATACAACATATATTAATAAAATATTTGCTAAATTATTATGCACAAATAGCTTTTTTTTTTATATATTCAAAAAAAAATAGCAGAATGATGCAATGACGCTTACGCCTCTGACTCTTAACCATTTGTGTGTGTGTGTGTGTGTGTGTGTGTGTGTGTATACTCCAAGTACCTTAGGATTGGCTTAATGGTAAAGCCTTGGTACATGGGTCACATACACACACACACACACACACACACACACACACACAAACACACATACACATCTTCAAGGTATACTGCAAAATTGGTTACTCTTGTTCGAGGAAGAACAAACTTACCAATATATATATATATATATATATATATATATATATATATATATATATATATATATATATATATATATATATATATTAGGATTGGCGACTTATCCATTCAGTGACTTTGGCACTGGATATTTCCAAATTAAATAGGAGAGGTCTGTTGTATTGACATTCCAGCATTCCTTCTCATTTTATGGCATATCCGAAAGAGAATCTAGTACCGCTTGGTCGTAAATATCTGGTGAACAAAGTTCAGTTCTCTCCGTCTTCCTTCCAAATTGTGTGAAAGAAACTGAAATTATGTGAAAGAAGGTTTGACGAATTATGTGAAGGAACATCATTCGCTACCAAAAAACTCCAAATTGGTAAATTATAATATTTGGAGTACATAAATTTTACCGATCCACTAAAAATTTCCTCTTCCCCTACCGTACTCCAGCTTGGTAGTTTCCACCGCCTATCCAGGTTTGAGCCATGTGATTTGACAGCGGACTTTAAAATCCACCTAAAGAACCTTTATGTTCAATCATTCCGGATAACGCTTGCATTCTCTGTCTTAACTATGTTGTCAGTGAGCAAATAACTCCTCCGTCATCGATTTCTAGGTCTCTTATGTTGCATATCAATATTACAAACGATATTTTCCTTCAGTTTACTAAGAAATAAGATGAGTTGACAAGAATTTCCTGCCGTTTTAAAATGACTGACAAAAAAGAAAATATTAGTAACACTAAAAATATAATATTTAGGATGAGAAACAACTCAAAATAAAATCTCTCCGGAGGCCCCTCTCGTCGCTTTGTGACTTGTTTCGTGCGAGTTGCTCGACACAATACATCCATATTACCGTACATACATGTTTGGTTGGTGCCCATTTTTTGTGCATAATACAACATATATTAATAAATTATTTGCTAAATTATTATGCACAAGTCGCTTTTATTTTATTTTTATTCAAAAAAAACATAGCAAAATGACGCAATGACATTTACGCCTCTGACTCTTAACCATTCTTGGTATATATATATATATATATATATATATATATATATATATATATATATATATATCGTCAGGTGGAGACATTACATCATTCGCTACCTTTACACAAGCTGAAGTACGGTAGGGGTAGAGAAAATTTTCGATGGAGCGATAAAATGTGTAATATATATATATATATATATATATATATATATATATATATATATATATATATATATATATATATATATATAGTACTCCAAATATTCGAATTTATCAATTTGGAGCTTTTTGGTAGCGAATGATGTTCCTTCACACAATTCGTCAAACCTTCTTTCACACCACCATCCTTCACACAATTTTTCAAACATTCTTTAACACAATTTCAGTTTTCTTCACACATTTTGGAAGGGAGACAAAGAGAACTGAACTTTGCTCATAAGATATTCACGACCAAGAGGTACTGGATTCTATTTCGGATAGACCTTAGAAAGAGAAGGAAGGCTTGAATGCCAACACAACGGACGTCTGTCTATTCTCTAATTCACCCGACCCGATAGTACCCATTTAATTTGAGAATGTTTAGTGCCAAAGTCACTGAATGGGTAATTCGCCAATATATATATATATATATATATATATATATATATATATATATATAACACCTCAACGAACACCTCTGTTGTTAGTGAGCAAATAACCTCTTTGTTGTCGATTTCTGGGTATCTTATGTTGCATATCAATATTACAAATGACCTTCCCCTTCAGTTTACTAAGAAATAAGATGAGTTGACAAGTATTTTCTGTCTTTTTAAAATGACTAACAAAAAAGAAAATCGTAGCAACACTAAAAATATAATATTTGGGATATAAAACAACTCAAAATAAAGTCTCATCGGAGGCCCCTCTCGTCTCTTCGTGACTTGTATCGTGCTAGTCGCTCGACACAATACATCCATACTACCGTACGTACATATTTGGTTGGTGCACTTTTTGTGTGCAGAATACAACATATATTAATAAAATATTTGCTAAATTATTATGCACAAATAGCTTTTATTTTTTATATATTCAAAAAAAAATATCAGAATGATGCAATGACGCTTACGCCTCTGACTCTTAACCATTTGTGTGTGTGTGTGTGTGTGTGTTGTGTGTGTGTATATATATACTCCAAGTACCTTAGGATTGGCTTAATGGTAAAGCCTTGGTACATGGGTCACACACACACACACACACATCTTCAAGGTATACTGCAAAATTGGTTACTCTTGTTCGAGGAAGAACAAGCTTACCAATATATATATATATATATATATATATATATATATATATATATATATATTAGGATTGGCGACTTACCCATTCAGTGACTTTGGCACTGGATATTTCCAAATTAAATAGGAGACGTCTGCTGGGTTGACATTCCAACCCTCATTCTCCTTTTATGGCATATCCGAAAGAGAATCTAGTACCTCTTGGTCGTGAATATCTGGTGAACAATGTTCAGTTCTCTCCATCTTCCTTCCAAATTGTGTGAAGGAAACTAAAATTATGTGAAAGAAGGTTTGACGAATTGTGTGAAGGAACATCATTCGCTACCAAAAAGCTCCTGTAATCACCCTAAAATTTCCAGTTATTTAAAATCAATTTTTGGGAATTTTCTGCAATTTTTCAGGAATTAACAGAGGTGCTGTGTTGATTATATAATTTTTAATTGCTAATAACTAATATTAAAATGTAATGAAAATATGATTTTATGGTGTAAAATAGAAAATCGGACTTAGGATAATTTTTCTGGATTTTATTGGGCCTCAGACCTATTTTTTAATACCCAAAAACTATTTAAACTAATTATTAATTAATTAATTGTTATTGTTATTATTATTATTACTATTATTATTATTTTTTGTTCTTTTCGGTCCGACCCGGCCCAGTGGGCCGAAGCCCAGCCCAGCCCAGCCAGCCCTGGTTAGCGGGTCGGGCGGGTCCGCCCAACCCGGAACCCGCGCCAGACCCGACCCGGTCGCCCATCCCTTCCCCACGATCGGCTGCAGCCCGAGTCCTCCGCGCCACCGCCCGGGTACTCCGTCGCCTCCGCCGGAGCGACCCCCGACCCCTCCTCGGCGCGCCTAACCCGGCCACGACCGCCTCGCCTGAGCCCTATTTAAATCCCCCTCTTCTTCTTCCTCCTCCCTCACTTTCCCCTAAGCCCTAACCCTAACTCCGGCGACCCAGAACTCCGGCGGCCCTCACCTCGACCCGCCGTCCTCCTCCCTCAGCCGCCAGCGCCGGAACCCGCCGTCCAGCCTCCCCTCCTCCTTCCCAGAGCCGTCCTCCTCCTCCATTTCCTCCGCCCGCCCGGAATCCTCCGCCCGCCTCCGCCTCCGGTGACCACGGCCGGCACCGCCCACGCCCGAGCCCGGCGATGCCACCCGCAGCCACCCAGTCTCCTGCCACCGCAGTTCAGCACAGGCCGAAGCCCTAGGCCGGATACGCGGACACGTGGACATGTCCAGGACACAGGATCCGTGTCGGACACTGAAAACCCCGTTTCGAAGAGCCCAGTTCAGGTACTCGTATCTCGCACCTCGTAGCTCCGATTTCGATTTCGTAAATTATAACGCGTAGCCTGTATGACCCTCTCGGTGCCCGGACAAACCGCTCGGGGCATCGCGTCCTGTGGTGATCGCACACCGCGATCCAAAAACAGGAAAAACCAGACCCTGTTTTACCCCAGAACTGAGTACGTCCCGTCAAACGGGACGACTTGATCGTGTGCGGTCTTCACAGATACGTGCGCGTCGTTGATACGGACGTGTGGGATATCGCGGAAGCTGATTCGGATGTGCGTGCACACCGGAATCAACGCGTATCCGCAGACACCGTCCCGTATCCGACTATTCTGATTTTTGCTGTAACTTAGTGTACACACGTCGGATCGAGACGAAACTTGCGCCATTGGACTCATAGCAATAAGCTGGTCCAGTGAGCCAAGTTTGGTTCGATTCTGAGAACGTTGACAAAATTGTGTGTCGTGGGCCCCACATGTAACGACCCGCTTCGCTCAACCCGGAGGGCCAATTCAAATGGCACAAGTGTAGCTATTCAACCCGCCTTGCTCAGCGAGATGGCTCGTTCGATGCAAAGGCTTTCATGCTGGGATCTTCAATGGAGTCAGACTTAGGCTATCAGAGGCGCGTCCGGAGTCTCGCTCGACCGATGCGATACATCGCTAAGGTGGGTGGCCCCGGTGAACCTGTCTCTACTTAGCTGCACACTAAGAAAATGAATGTTACATGCTAGTTTACAGGCGATAACCTTTGCATGCTAATAAAAGAGATGAACGTACATAGCCAAGGGGATAACCCCGCCTTATCATTGAGTAGAACTTGGAAATCTTACTTGCTATTTGCGTAGTCGGGATTGTTGAGTTGGAATGTAGTAATTTCCTTTATATATGCCATAAAGTAGTGTGAGTTTTTACTGAGACGTTGCACCGCACGGAACATGACACGGGATAGAGCAAAATCAGGTTGCATGCATAGACGTGGAAGGCTATCAAATAGTCGTTCCAAGTCAGGAGATGGAAGAAAATGAATATACTCGGGATATGCAGATCGCCGAGGCAGTCTCTAATCAGAGAGCTGCGTAAAGAAGAAAAGATCCGAGTGTAGTCCTCGGCAAGGATTGATCCGAGTGTAGTCCTCGGCAAAGATTGATCCGAGTGTTGTCCTCGGCTAGGATTGGAAGTTGGGGGAGTAGTTGCATGGTCACGGACAACTGGTTGCGCACCAGGTAGAGAAAGTCCTCGACACGATTGCTGAGGCATCCGAATCGTGTCGGCCCGGGAGGACGGAGTGCCAGTGTAGTCCTGGCGATACGCTAGCTGATGACTAGCGGGCGAGAGCGAGGCATCCAGCAAGGCTTGCTACCGACCTGGATGGGCGTCGACTCGTTAGACGGCTAGGAGGCCCAGCAAGGCTAGCAACCGGGCTGGGGAGGCAGCCGTCCATCGCAGATATTGTCCAACATGGCTAACAGAGCCAGTGACCTTCATATAGATAAGTCATGTTTGCATAGCGGCTATCCGCACTGAGAAAAGGAGAAACGGGGAGGAGTGTGTTTGCACGACATTATGCATAATTAGAATGGATGCATGGTATCACACATAGTTCTAGTAAAGTGGGTCTTATGAGGCAGAGGCACGGCATAACACTTGAGTTTTATAGTTGCTTCTTGTTATTTCGTAGATAATTGTTTATATTGCTGCATATGACAAGGAAGGCCGAATGGTAAGAAATGGTAAGGTGAACTCAATTGTTCATGAATATGACACTCTTGAGCTGACACGGAGATTACTTTCTTTATATTGCCATGTAACTGATCCTAAGGCAAAAGAATAGAAAGACAACGAAACTAGTCGGTGCACATAACTAATGAACGTGCTTGTTTTGTGGCGTGGGCGAGAGGCCTCCCCACCAGTGCATTCAATGTACTGATACCCAACCAGTCTGCATGCAGGGTGCAGGGGGAACTCGTACGGATTCGGAGATCGCTATCGCAATGAGGCGCCGGACCGCACTTGGCGTCTTGGAGCGTGGCGCACGGACCTGGAGCTCGCATATACGGGACATAATGTATGGGAACATCATCATCCAGATCGTTTGTATTGGTTCCAAGCCTAAGGGCATATTCAATGTAAGTCAGAGAGGGAGAGAGCATGAGCGATTTGTAATCTTGGCTTAGCGCCGCTTGTAATCTTTACTTCATATCAATAAAGAGCTTAATTTGGATTCAATACTTGTGTTCATTTTATGTTTCCGCTATGACGACTCTGTGAACTAGTTATCAACGGCCGTTTCGGTATTTGCCTTGCGCGGGCGCAACCCTAGGCTCGTGCGGCATCGCGTCACGATGGAAACGTACGTCCTGCGGGAGCGCTGGCGCGGTGATTCGCGCCTAGCGGGGACGGCCGATTCCGGCGGGAGATCGGGGCGTGACACCACAGGCCCCACCTAACGGGCGATTTTGTGATCGGCTCATCAGAATTCAATTCTGAAAGTTCCGTTGGGTTCGTATCAGCGTTTCTGACCTGTTGACACTAAGTTTGGTAAATTTAGAGACCGTTGACCCTGACACGTTTTTGGTGCAAAGCGGGCCCACCTGTGGACCCCGTTTTGACCCAAATTTGCCGTTTTTGCCCTTGTCTCCAAATTGGACTCAAGGACAGGCGTTCCTAGCTATTTGACACCTTCTGAGCATGATGGTAATATTTATTTCAGCATTCGGAGACATCTCTGGAAATTTCCCAAGAACAGAATTATAGTGGAATCCAAACAACAGGCAAGTGTACCTCGCCAAAACTTGCAGTCTTTGCTAAATATTTCTTGGCTTAGTTATACATCAGAGGGCAAGTATACCTTGCTAACTTTACAGTCTTGTTGCATATTTTCTTATTTTAATTATAACTATTGTACATGCTTAACCTAGGACCGTGTGACGTACTTAGCGTCCGATTATCAATCGGGTGCCAACCCCGCACGCGATGTTGGGTACGTCACCTAGAGTTGGATATTTCGGATCCTTTACTTTCTCGTACTTGTCTTATCAAGTACATCATAACCCAGGACACTTGACACTATTCATGAGACAGGATCTTCTCGAGATATTCGTGGTAATTCTGTATAGGATACAGGACTTGACAGAGATATGTTATTTATAGACAATATGACTTGTTGCATTAGCTATAATCCCGCTGACATGGACATGAGACGTTATGGTCATGATATGCATGATTACATTGGGTGGGGAGAGACACACAGGCTACAGGCTATTTTATATATATATCCACTACTATTGTGAGGTTGTAGACTCTCCAGCAGAGTTAGACCCTTTACCTGTTATTACTGCTACCGGCTCCCCGACACAGAGCTTGTAGCGGTCTCAGCCTGAGTTCTAGTGCTGCTCTCATATTGCATATCACTTAGCTGGTTATATAGTTTACCAAATTATTTACTTATTGCTGCACTGTTTATTTATTTGGCTTGTATTTTCTATACCTTGCTATGTCCCCTGAGGACCTGGAATGGATTATGTCCCCAGGTTTAGCTGAGGAGCAGTACCCCGAGATATACGGGACAGGAGCTGAAGCTATTACTGGACTTAATACTGGAGCAGAACTGAACCCTGAAGACGAGGTGACTGCCGAAGACTTCGCCTGAGTACCTGATCCCGTACTCAGTATTTACTTTATGTTTATCTCTTTGTTCCTGGCCTATTGAGCCAGTGTATTCAGACATATGTCGGATTGTTTCTCCGACCGACTTGTTGAGATTTGTTGCTACTTATTTCCATTTTATTATGCAGTTTATTTATTTATCTTTTATGGATGAGATTAGTGTAACTTGTTGTAGTAGACCTTCTTTACAGCTTAAGTGTGCCCTGATGGTTCCATTAAATTGGGTTGACCATCGGTGCGTGCAGCTGGCCATTGCCACGTGTCCAGTCCCTCGATATTTTGGGACTGGGGTGTGACATAGTTTTTGTGGTGGCCCATGCAGGTCACCAATTAAATTGTTCGGTTTCAACTTAGGGACCGAACAGGCCTGCAATAAGATAGGATAAGTTATAGGATCTCATCCATTGATTGAATCATTTTTGGACTCTATGTCGAATTCAATTTAATTGCTTGAATTACATCCTGATTTGATTCCTCTGTGCGTTCTCATTGTTTTCTTTTGATGCAGAGTAATGGATCCCAGAAGTGGTGACGAGAACCCCTTGGGTACACTGCCTGAAGCTGTGGTTACCTGTGAAGCTGGAGCGATGCCAGATACCAGAGGACAATCCTCTCAGAGCAATCAATCTGGCCAGCCAAGTTCTAGGTTCAGGCGTGATGACATCCCGCCTCCACCCCAGTTCCCTCCTATGATGCCTGTCTTTCCCCCAGGGCAGGCAATGGACGGACAGCAAATGTTCCAGATGTTCTACGCCATGATGCAGGCCCAGCAACAGATCCAACAGGAGGCCCAACGTCATGAGGTCGAGTACTTAAGGAACAGCCTAGTCGCAGCATTAGAGCAGGCAAATCCACAATATAGGCGACCAGCGACGGGATCTATCACAGATTTTTGTCAACTCAAACCTCGTACCTTCTCGGGCAAGGAAGGACCAACTGAAGTTCATGAATGGCTTACGAACACGCAGCATCAGTTGGAGGCCGCTGAACTTCCAAGGGACAAGTGGATGATTGCCGTCAGGATACAACTGACGGACAACGTGCACCATTGGTGGCTGTCCGAAGAAAGGAGGCTCGGACATGATCAAGTCACCTGGGAGGAGTTCTCCAGACTCTTCCAGGAAATGTACATCCCTGCTGTTGCTCGGTCAGAACTCCGAGACAAATTCAACCGCCTGATCCAGGGAAATATGTCGGTGGAGGAATATAACGCCGAATTCATTCGCCTGAGCCGCTTCGCCCCTTCTCTAATTCCTACCGAAGAAGAGAAGGCGGAGAAGTTCTTTGATGGACTCAGGTTTGAGCTCCAGAAGTTAATCGGATCTGTCGCGCCCACATCTTACACCGACGTCCTTGCTGCAGCACGTCGTATGGAGCGCGTTACTCGGAGGGAGTCAAGCCTGAAACGTCCATTCTTTTCAGCACTGTCCAAATCATCACAGGGGGAATATGCCAAACGGCCCCAGAAGAGCCCGCCTCCAAGAGCAGCAACAAAGAACCTACCTACTTGCCATTACTGCGGCAAAGTAGGACATATTGAAAGAGAATGTAGACGCAAGCTGGGACTCTGCCTGGTTTGCGGATCCGGACAACACTTCTCAAAGGACTGCTCGAAACGTCGAGAGGGAGTTCCAAATTGACCAGCTTCACCTGCACCTAGGCCAGCTCTTCCAGCTGTAGGAGCAATACAGACAGGGCCTGGAGGAGCCAGGCCACCACTACCACCTCAGGCAGCATTATTCCAGCAGGCTCGTCAGCAGAGGGGTCCAGCTCAGGGACGAGGACAGGCATATGCACTAGCAGTCACAAAGGAAGCTACTGCAGGCAAAGTGATAGCAGGTACCATATTAGTAGCTTTAATTCCTGCTGTAGCTTTATTTGATTCTGGAGCCTCGCATTCATTTATTGCTGCTAGCTTCATAGCCACACATAGAGTAGCTACCGCACCTCTCTCGAAGATGAAGAGAATTCTCACGGGAGATGGAATTATCCCGGTTAGTGATATCTGTAGATCATGTTCGGTAGTAGTCTATGGCCGAGAGATGCGAGCCCAATTTCTGATCTTTTCTATGCCTGATTATGATGTTGTACTTGGTATGGACTGGTTAAGTCAGTACCATGCGACACTGGATTGCCGGCTTGGAAAAGTGATATTTAGGCCCCCTAGCCATCCTGAGTTTGAATTTCTTCGGGGAGCTGTAGAGCAAGGTGTCCAGCCAACTCTTAGGGTATTATCTGTAGAAGAGGATTCAGGTTACCCAAGAGTCATATCAAAATTTGTGGATGTATTTCCCGATGATCTTCCAGGTTTACCACCTGATCGGGAGATAGAATTCACAATAGACCTAACTCCAGGAGCCGAACCTATCACTTCAACGGTATATCGGCTAGCACCTAAGGAGTTAGTGGAGTTGAAAGCGCAAGTTGACGATCTTCTGGAGAAAGGATTCATCCAGCCTAGTGTTTTACCTTGGGGAGCGCCCATACTTTTTGTACCAAAGAAGGATGGAACGGTACGCTTGTGCATTGATTACAGGGCTCTTAATGCTGTAACTATTAAGAACCGGTATCCCTTACCACGCATTGATGACTTATTTGACCAATTGAGTGGTGCTAGGGTATTCTCAAAGATTGACCTTAGATCCGGTTATCACCAGATTAGGGTGAAGAAGGAAGAGATACCAAAGACAGCCTTCAGGACTAAGTACGGACACTATGAATTCCTAGTAATGCCGTTTGGTTTAACCAACGCGCCCGTCGTATTTATGAGTTTGATGAACGGAGTCTTCCATCAGTACTTGGATAAGTTCGTGGTGGTATTCATTGATGATATTCTAGTCTACTCCAAGGACCACGAAGAGCACGAGGAACACCTCAGAATTGTGCTAGAAACATTGAGAAGGGAGAAGCTGTATGCCAAACTCAGCAAATGTGAGTTCTGTATGGACAAGGTGCCATTCTTGGGACATATTATCCCGGGAGAAGGACTGTCTGTGGACCCAGAGAAGGTCACTGCAATAGAAACTTGGCCTACACCTACCTCTGTTGCAGAAGTGAGAAGTTTTCTTGGACTTGCTGGGTATTACCGACGGTTCGTAGAAAATTTTTCAAGGATCGCAGAGCCGATGACGAAGCTGACACGGAAGGATCAGGAGTTCATATGGACAGAAGAATGCCAGAATGCCTTTGAAGAATTGAAGAGGCGTCTAACAACAGCACCAGTCTTGACTCTTCCCTCAGGGTCAGGAGGTTTTGTTGTTTATAGTGATGCGTCCGGTAGTGGACTAGGTTGTGTCTTGATGCAACATGGCAAGGTTATCGCTTATGCATCGAGGCAGTTGAAGGTCCACGAGAAGAACTACCCAACGCACGACCTGGAGCTAGCTGCAGTAATTTTTGCACTGAAGATCTGGAGGCATTATCTGTATGGAGAGAAGGTCGAAATATTCACTGATCATAAGAGCTTGAAGTATGTATATACTCAGAAAGAGCTCAACATGCGGCAAAGGCGTTGGCTTGAGTTGATGGTGGACTTTGACATAGATCTGCAGTACCACCCGGGGAAGGCAAATGTTGTAGCCGACGCCCTCAGCAGAAAACCCTCAGCTTATTTCTTAACGGAGTAGCCTCAGCTATTACAAGACTTGCAAGATCTTCAGATAGAGGTTGTTCTACCTGGACAAAATGGCTTGCTGGCTAACCTCGAAGTTAAGTCATCGCTGGTGGAGAGGATCAAAGAAGATTTGCCTAATGATGCCAGATTCCGAAGGCTGAAAGAGAGAACAGAAGCAGGCATGCAGACGGGACTTCGCATCCACGAGGATGGGACATTAAGGTGTGGAAATTGCCTATATGTTCCAAATAGAGAATTAAGGCAGGAGTTAATGACTGAAGCACATAGCTCCATATACTCTGTTCATCCAGGAGGGACCAAGATGTACCGGGACTTAAGACAATATTACTGGTGGCATGGAATGAAAAGGGAGATTGCCCGATTTGTGGCAAAATGTTTAGTCTGCCAGCAGGTGAAGGCCGAGCACCAAAGGACTGTAGGTATGTTGCAGCCACTTCCCATACCTGAATGGAAGTGGGAGCATATTACCATGGACTTCGTCACTGGATTTCCAAGAAGCCCTAGTGGAAAGGATGCGGTATGGGTTATCGTGGATCGGCTCACTAAGTCAGCTCACTTCTTGCCATTCAGAGTCGGACAATCCACGGAAGTACTAGCCGACATGTACATGCGACAAATCGTAAGATTACATGTAGTGCCGGTTTGTATTGTATCAGATCGAGACTCGAGATTTACGTCTCACTTCTGGCGAAGCATGCAAGAGAGTCTCGGCACCAGACTCAAATTCAGTACTGCCTATCATCCTCAGACAGATGGCCAATCGGAGCGTACAATTCAGATATTGGAGGATATGCTGCGATCATGTATACTGGACTTTGGAGGATTTTGGGAAGATCATCTGCACTTAGTGGAGTTCTCCTACAACAACAGCTATCAGGCAAGCATTCAGATGGCACCTTTTGAGGCGTTGTACGGAAGGAAGTGCAGATCGCCGATATGCTGGAGCGACGTAGGCGAACGTCAATTACTGGGTCCAGAGTTGGTAACGAAGACAGTGGAAAAAGTAAAGCAGATTCAGAATCATCTCCGTGCAGCCCAGGATAGACAGAAGCATTGGGCCGATACGCACAGACGTCCCCTGGAGTTCAAGGAAGGAGAGCACGTATTTTTGAGGATCTCGCACACTCGAGGTACTATCAAATTTGGAAGCAGAGGCAAGTTAAGCCCAAGGTATATTGGGCCATTTGACATCTTGGAGCGCATTGGTGAGGTGGCTTATCGTCTTGCATTACCTCCATCCTTAGAGGGAGTGCATGATGTATCCCATGTCTCGCAGCTGAGACAATACGTGACGGACCCAAGTCACATAGTTAATCATTCTGAGATTTCGGTGGGCCCTAGCCTGAGATATGAGGAGCAACCAGTGGGTATACTCGACACCAGTGAGAAGACACTGCGAGGGCAGACAATCAGACTGGTTCGGGTAGCTTGGAAACAATACTCTCCTGGCGAATCGACCTGGGAACGAGAGGATATCATGCGCCAGCGTTATCCACACTTATTTGCTGATGCAGGTAAAACCTAAGCATTCTTTTACTTCCGTAGTTCGTGCCTTTGTAATTTACCCTTCGATTGCGAGGACGCAATCCTCTTAAGGGGGGTAGATTGTAATCACCCTAAAATTTTCAGTTATTTAAAATCAATTTTTGGGAATTTTCTGCAATTTTTAGGAATTAAAAGAGGTGTTGTGTTGATTATATAATTTTTAATTGCTAATAACTAATATTAAAATGTAATGAAAATATAATTTTATGGTGTAAAATAGAAAACCGGACTTAGGGTAATTTTTCTGGATTTTATTGGGCCTCAGACCTATTTTTTAATACCCAAAAACTATTTAAACTAATTATTAATTAATTAATTGTTATTGTTATTATTATTATTACTATTATTATTATTTTTTGTTCTTTTCTGTCCGGCCCGGCCCAGTGGGCCGAAGCCCAGCCCAGCCCAGCCAGCCCTGGTTAGCGGGTCGGGCGGGTCCGCCCAACCCGGAACCCGCGCCCGACCCGACACGGTCCCCCATCCCTTCCCCACGATCGGCTACAGCCCGAGTCCTCCGCGCCACCGCCCGGGTACTCCGTCGCCTCCGCCGGAGCGACCCCCGAACCCTCCTCGGCGCGCCTAACCCGGCCACGACCGCCTCGCCTGAGCCCTATTTAAATCCCCATCTTCTTCTTCCTCCTCCCTCATTTTCCCCTAAGCCCTAACCCTAACTCCGGCGACCCAGAACTCCGGCGGCCCTCACCTCGACCCACCGTCCTCCTCCCTCAGCCGCCAGCGCCGGAACCCGCCGTCCAGCCTCCCCTCCTCCTTCCAAGAGCCATCCTCCTCCTCCATTTCCTCCGCCCGCCCGGAATCCTCCGCCCGCCTCCGCCTCCGGTGACCACTGCCGGCACCGCCCACGCCCGAGCCCGGCGACGCCACCCGCAGCCATCCAGTCTCCGGCCACCGCAATTCAGCACAGGCCGAAGCCCTAGGCCGGACACGCGGACACGTGGACACGTCCAGGACACAGGATCCGTGTCGGACACTGAAAACCCTGTTTCGAAGAGCCCAGTTCAGGTACTCGTATCTCGCACCTCGTAGCTCCGATTTCGATTCCGTAAATTGTAATGCGTAGCTTGTATGACCCTCTCGGTGCCCGGACAAACCGTTCGGGGTATCGCGTCCTGTGGTGATCGCACACCGCGATCCAAAAAAGGAAAAAATAGACCCTGTTTTACCCCGAAACTGAGTACGCCCCGCCAAACGGGACGACTTGGTCGCGTGCGGTCTTCACAGATACGTGCGCGTCATTGATACGGACGTGTGGGATGTCGCGGAAGCTGATTCGGATGTGCGTGCACACCGGAATCAACGCGTATCCGCGGACACAGCCCCGTATCCGACTATTCTGATTCTCGCTGTAACTTAGTGTACACACATCGGATCGAGACAAAACTTATGCCATTGGACTCGTAGCAATACGCTGGTCCTGTGAGCCAAGTTTGGTTCGATTCTGAGAACGTTGACAAAATCGTGTGTCGTGGGCCCCACAGGCCCCACTCGACGGGCGATTTTGTGATCGGCTCATCAGAATTCAATTCTGAAAGTTCTGTTGGGTTCGTATTAGCGTTCCTGACCTGTTGACACTAAGTTTGGTGAATTTGGAGACCGTTGACCCTGATACATTTTTTGGTGCAAAGCGGGCCCACCTGTGGACCCCGTTTTGACCCAAATTTGCCGTTTTTGCCCTTGTCTCTAAATTAGACTCAAGGACAGGCGTTCCTAGCTATTTGACACCTTCTGAGCATGATGGTAATGTTTATTTCAGCATTCGGAGACATCTCTGAAAATTTTCCAAGAACAGAATCGTAGTGGAATCCAAACAACAGGCAAGTGTACCTCGCCAAAACTTGCAGTCTTTGCTAAATATTCCTTGGCTTAGTTATACATCAGAGGGCAAGTATACCTTGCCAACTTTACAGTCTTGTTGCATATTTCCTTGTTTTAATTATAACTGTTGTATATGCTTAACCTAGGACCGTGTGACGTACTTAGCGTCCGATTATCAGTCGGGTGCCAACCCCGCACGCGGTGTTGGGTACGTCACCTAGAGATGGACATTTCGGACCCTTTACTTTCTCGTACTTGTCTTATCAAGTATATCATAACCCAGGACACTTGACACTATTCATGAGACAGGATCTTCCCGAGATATTCGTGGTAATTCTGTATAGGATACAGGACTTGACAGAGATATGTTATTTATAGACAATATGACTTGTTGCATTAGCTATAATCCCGCTGACATGGACATGAGACGTTATGGTCATGATATGCGTAATTACATTGGGTGGAAAGAGACACACAGGCTACAGGCTGTTTTATATATATATCCACTACTATTGTGAGGTTGTAGACTCTCCAGCAGAGCTAGACCCTTTACCTGTTATTACTGCTACTGTCTCCCTGACACAGAGCTTATAGCGGTCTCAGCCTGAGTTCTAGTACTGCTCTCATATTGCATATCACTTAGCTGGTTACATAGTTTACCCAATTATTTACTTATTGCTGCACTGCTTATTTATTTGGCTTGTATTTTCTGTACCTTGCTATGTCCCCTGAGGACCTGGAATGGATTATGTCCCCAGGTTTAGCTGAGGAGCAGTACCCCAAGATATACGGGACAAGAGCTAAAGCTATTACTGGACTTGATACTGGAGCAGAACTAAACCCTGAAGACGAGGTGACTGCCGAAGACTTCGCCTGAGTACCTGATCCCGTACTCAGTATTTACTTTATGTTTATCTCTTTTGTTCCTGGCCTATTAAGCCAGTGATTCAGACATATGTCGGATTATTTCTCTGACCGACTTGTTGGGATTTGTTGCTACTTATTTCCATTTCATTATGCAGTTTATTTATTTATCTTTTATGGATGAGATTAGTGTGACTTGTTGTAGTAGACCTTCTTTACAGCTTAAGTGTGCCCTGATGGTTCCATTAAATTGGGTTGACCATCGGTGCGTGCTGCTGGCCATTGCCACGTGTCCAGTCCCTCGATATTTTGGGACTGGGGCGTGACAGCTCCAAATTGGTAAATTATAATATTTGGAGTACATAAATTTTACCGATCCACTAAAAATTTGCTCTTCCCCTACCATACTCCAGCTTGGTAGTTTCCACCACCTGTCCAGGGTTGTGCCATGTGATTTGACAGCGGACTTCAAAATCCACCTAAAGACCCTTTATGTTCAATCATTTCGGATAACGCTTGCATTCTCTGTCTTACCTCTGTTGTCAGTGAGCAAATTACCCCTCCGTCATCGATTTCTGGGTCTCTTATGTTGCATATCAATATTACAAACGGCATTTTCCTTCAGTTTACTAAGTAAAGGAGATTGAAATCCGTGCTCTTCATATTAACAACAGAGATATATATACAAGAGTTTGGTTAAACTTTGCTACCAATAATTATGCTAAAAGATATTCACAATCAATCTATGATAACTAACTAACTATAATTAGGTAGGCTAACATATGCTAAGAGATATTCACAATCAATCTATGATAACTAACTAACTAACTATAATTAGGTAGGCTAACACTCCCCCGCAGTCATAGCGGAAGATTTTCGTATGTTGAGACTGTCTCAAAAATCATCAAAGAGTATATGTGGAAGCCCTTTGGTAAAAATATCAGCAATTTGGTACCGAGGTGGAACATGGAGTACTCGAACATGGCCTTGAGCAACTTTCTCGCGGACAAAATGTATATCCATTTCGATATGTTTAGTGCGTTGATGTTGAACCGGATTGCCTGAGAGATAGATGGCACTAACATTGTCGCAATAAACGATGGTAGCCTTCTGAATCGGAAAATAAAGCTCAAGAAGCAAATTACGTAACCAACATGATTCAGAAACGACATTGGCAACTCCTCGGTACTCGACTTCGGCGCTGGAACGAGAGAGTGTAGGTTGACGTTTGGAGGACCAAGATAGTAAGTTTTCGCCAAGAAAAACACAATAACCGGATGTCGAGCGTCGAGTGTCAGGACAGCCACCCCAATCTGCATCGGTATATGAAATGAGACTTGAAACTGATGATTTATAGAGTTGCAAGCCAAGGTCAAGTGTGCCTTTAATATACCGAAGCACCCGCTTTAAAGCGTGCATATGCACGACTTTAGGATTATGCATGTGTAAGCATACTTGTTGAACTGCATAAGATATATCCGGCCGGGTGAATGTGAGATATTGTAATGCACCCGCTAAACTCCGATAATGATTTGGATCGTCAAAGGGGGGATCCGAATCATGAGTGAGTTTGGTTTTTGTGTCAACAGGTGTATTCGAAGAATTGCATGTCGTCATTCCCGCCCTGTCGAGAATCTCCTCCGCGTATTTTGATTGACTCAGAAAGAGTCCGGAAGAATTTCGTGTAACTGCAATTCCCAAAAAATAGCTAATAGGTCCCAAATCCTTCATAGCCTTTCTTCTACTTTATGTTGATGACATCATCTTGACAAGAATTTCGTGAAATAGCTAAGAATTTCGTGAAATAAGATGAGTTGACAAGAATTTCCTGCCATTTTAAAATGGACTGACAAAAAAGAAAATATTAGTAACACTAAAAATATAATATTTAGGATGAGAAACAACTCAAAATAAAATCTCTCTGGAGGCCCCTCTTGTCACTTTGTGACTTGTTTCGTGCGAGTTGCTCGACACAATACATCCATATTACCGTACGTATATGTTTGGTTGGTGCCCATTTTTTGTGCATAATCCAACATGTATTAATAAATTATTTGCTAAATTATTATGCACAAGTCGCTTTTATTTTTTATATATTAAAAAAAAACATAGCAAAACGACGCAATGACATTTACGCCTCTGACTCTTAACCATTCTTGATATATATATATATATATATATATATATATATATATATATATATATATATATATATATATATATATATATATATATCGTCAGGTGGAGACATTACATCATTCGCTAACTTTACAAAAGCTGAAGTACGGTAGGGGTAAAGAAAATTTTTGGTGGAGCGATAAAATGTGTAATATATATATATATATATATATATATATATATATATATATATATATATATATATATATTGTACTCCAAATATTCTAATTTATCAATTTGGAGCTTTTTGGTAGCGAATGATGTTCCTTCACACAATTCGTCAAACCTTCTTTCACACCACCATCCTTCACACAATTTTTCAAACCTTCTTTAACACAATTTCAGTTTTCTTCACACATTTTGGAAGGGAGACAAAGAGAACTGAACTTTGCTCACAAGATATTCACGACCAAGAGGTACTGGATTTATTTTGGATAGGCCCTAGAAAGAGAAGGAAGGCTTGAATGCCAACACAACGGACGTCTATCTATTCTCTAATTCACCCGACCCGATAGTACCCATTTAATTTGAGAATGTTTAGTGCCAAAGTCACTGAATGGGTAAGTCGCCAATACATATATATATATATATATATATATATATATATATATATATATATATATATATATATATATATATATATATATATATATAACACCTCAACGAACACCTCTGTTGTTAGTGAGCAAATAACCTCTTTGTTGTCGATTTCTGGGTATCTTATGTTGCATATCAATATTACAAATGACCTTCCCCTTCAGTTTACTAAGAAATAAGATGAGTTAACAAGAATTTTCTGTCGTTTTAAAATGACTGACAAAAAGGAAAATAGTAGCAACACTAAAAGTGTAATATTTGGGATAAAAAATAATTCAAAATAAAGTCTCACCGGAGGCCCCTCTCATCTCTTCGTGACTTGTATCGTGTGAGTCACTCGACACAATACATCCATACTACCGTACGTACATATTTGGTTGGTGCCCTTTTTGTGTGCAGAATACAACATATATTAATAAAATATTTGCTAAATTATTATGCACAAATAGCTTTTATTTTTAATATATTAAAAAAAAATATATAGCAGAATGATGCAATGACACTTACGCCTCTGAATCTTAACCATTTGTGTGTGTGTGTGTGTGTGTGTGTACTCCAAGTACCTTAGGATTGGCTTAATGGGTCACACACACATCTTCAAGGTATACTGCAAAATTGGTTACTCTTGTTCGAGGAAGAACAAGCTTACCAATATATATATATATATATATATATATATATATATATATATATATATATATATATTGGTAAGCTTGTTCTTCCTCGAACAAGAGTAACCAATTTTGCAGTATACCTTGAAGATGTGTGTGTGTGTGTGTGTGTGTGTGTGTGTGTGTGTGACCCATGTATATATATATATATATATATATATATATATATATATATTAGGGATTGGCGGCTTACCCATTTAGTGACTTTGGCACTGGATATTTCCAAATTAAATAGGAGACATCTGTTGTGTTGACATTCCAGCCTTCATTCTCCTTTTATGGCATATCCGAAAGAGAATCTAGTACCTCTTGGTAGTGAATATCTGGTGAACAAAGTTCAGTTCTCTCCGTCTTTCTTCCAATTGTGTGAAGGAAACTAAAATTATGTGAAAGAAGGTTTGACAAATTGTGTGAAGGAACATCATTCGCTACCAAAAAGCTCCAAATTGGTAAATTATAATATTTGGAGTACATAAATTTTATCGATCCACTAAAATTTTGCTCTTCCCCTACTGTACTCCAGCTTGGTAGTTTCCACTGCTTGTCCTGGGTTGAGCCATGTGATTTGACAGCGGACTTTAAAATCCACCTAAAGACCCTTTATGTTCAATCATTCCGGATAACGCTTGCATTTTCTGTCTTACCTCTCTTGTCAGTGAGCAAATAACCCCTCCATCATCAATTTCTGGGTCTCTTATGTTGCATATCAATATTACAAACGACATTTTTCTTCAGTTTACTAAGAAATAAGATGAGTTGACAAAAATTTTCTGCCATTTTAAAACGACTGACAAAAAAGAAAATTTTAGTAAAACTAAAAATATAATATTTAGGATGAGAAACAACTCAAAATAAAGTCTCTCCGAAGGCCCCTCTCGTCGCTTTGTGACTTGTTTCGTGCGAGTTGCTCGACACAATACATCCTATTACCGTACGTACATGTTTGGTTGGTGCCCATTTTTTGTGCATAATATAACATATATTAATAAATTATTTGCTAAATTATTATGCACAAGTCGCTTTTATTTTTTATAAATTCGAAAAAAACATAGCAAAACGACGCAATGACATTTACGCCTCTGACTCTTAACCATTCTTGATATATATATATATATATATATATATATATATATATATATATATATATATATATATATATATATATATATCGTACTCCAAATATTCTAATTTATCAATTTGGAGCTTTTTGGTAGCGAATGATGTTCCTTCACACAATTCGTCAAACCTTCTTTCACACCACCATCCTTCACACAATTTTTTAAACCTTCTTTAACACAATTTCAGTTTTCTTCACACATTTTGGAAGAAAGACAAAGAGAACTGAACTTTGCTCACAAGATATTCACGACCAAGAGGTACTGGATTCTATTTTGGATAGGCCCTAGAAAGAGAAGGAAGGCTTGAATGCCAACACAACGGACGTCTATCTATTCTCTAATTCACCCGACCCGATAGTACCCATTTAATTTGAGAATGTTTAGTGCCAAAGTCACTGAATGGATAAGTCGCCAATATATATATATATATATATATATATATATATATATATATATATATATATATATAACACCTCAACGAACACCTCTGTTG